>JADGIP010000224.1:0-26949 GCA_016618355.2 Astraeus odoratus | reverse complement strand
AGCCATAGCCGACTAACTCATTCTTCAACATCGACTTATCGTGATTCAAAGGATAGAGAATATGTCGGATGATATACCAGACGGCCTAGCGTCCGATCCAATGACATCGGTGGTCGTAGAGGCCCTCGCAACCAATCTTAGTGGGGTGGTCATCGCCACGTATGTTTACAACCTACCCTAACCACGATAGCCGCATCTCATGAGCAGACGAACACCAGAGACAAATTCGACGGCTCCTCCACTGATACGTCGGGCGCTGCAGCGGTCAAGCCTGCAGACCCCGCCCAGGCCCATGAGCAGGTCGTGACACCCTGGGACGTCCAAGGGTCCGTGTCTGTGGACGGAAAACAGCTCGGGATCGATTACGAGAAGCTGATTGCGCAATTTGGGACGCGCCATATCGACCAGGCGTTACTCGCTCGATTTGAGAAGCTGACAGGCCACAAGCCACATCCCCTTCTGAGACGGGGGATGTTCTTCTCGCACCGGTGAGCCATCCACTTCTTTTCTTCGAGCGTTGAAGGCGATGGGAAGTGGTGACTTGCGCTAATGCATGGGGTGCGACCAGGGAGTTTGACAAGATCTTGGACCGATATGAGCAGGGCAAGCCTTTCTTCCTGTATACGGGTCGTGGTCCTAGTAGCGACAGTATGCATATCGGCCATATGATCCCTTTCATTTTCACGAAGTATGTTTCGTGTTCCGTTGCTCGGTGTTCGTCCTCATCGATAGCGCAGATGGTTGCAGGATGTCTTCAACGTACCTCTCGTTGTTCAACTAACTGGTCGGTTTTCCGCAGTTGAGCCCGTGAACCTCCCACTTGACAATTTGTGTCAGACGACGAGAAATTTCTCTTCAAGCACGAGCTCAAGGTGGAGCAGACACACGGATTTTCGCGCAGCAATGCACGAGATATTATCGCCGTCGGCTTCGACGTCAAGAAAACCTTCATCTTTAGCGATTATGACTATGTTGGCGGTGCCTTCTATAGAAATGTCTCCAAAATATCCCGCCAGATCTCTTATAACCAGGCCAAAGCAACTTTTGGCTTCAATGATTCGTTCGGCTTCCCTTCCCTGCTAGCACCAGCCGTGATTACTGACTACCATTGCTCAGAGACAACATCGGCAAGATCCACTTCTGTGCCATTCAGGCTGCCCCATCGTTCTCGAACTCGTTCCCGAACATCTTCGGCGAGGTCTCCAACATCCCCAGTCTCATACCTTGTGCAATTGACCAGGACCCATATTTCCGACTTACTCGCGATGTCGCCCAGAAACTCAAGTATCCCAAGCCTGCGCTCATCCATTCACGATTCTTTCCTGCGTTGCAGGGCCCACAGACCAAGATGAGCGCCTCGGACCCGAATTCGAGTATTTTTATGAGTGATACTCCCAACCAAATCAAGAACAAGATCAACAGGCACGGCTTCTCTGGCGGCCGAGAGACAGAAGAGGAGCATAGAATGTATGGTGGTGATACGGAAGTGGATGTTGCATATCAGTACCTCAGCTTCTTCTTGGACGATGACGAAGAGCTCGCAAGAATAGGGGAGGTAAGTCGAAGCGGTT
Organism: Astraeus odoratus; assembly: GCA_016618355.2. Lineage (NCBI taxonomy): Eukaryota > Fungi > Basidiomycota > Agaricomycetes > Boletales > Astraeaceae > Astraeus > Astraeus odoratus. Next base: position 25,378 of record JADGIP010000224.1, on the reverse strand, counting down.
ACCAGATCTGGCGACTATTTACCGGTATACTAGGACTACCGGGCCGGCCGACTGCTGACGGGCCAGCTGAAGGCGAGGTGTATACAAGTATTGCAAGACTTTGTCAGAGATTTCCAAACGGTATGCTTTATTATGCTTCTTGTCCCTACAGGTCCTTGAAGGCTTCTTGTTATAGAGGAAAGCAAAAGTGACCGATGCAGATATAAATGTATTCATGGATACCACTCGGAAGATCGAGCCAACTTTCGGCAGGCGACCATCGGACAATTCACAGTAGTTAACCCCATCACCATCCCCAGTTGATTACTCTGTATGGACATGATAATAACAAGATTGTCATAGGGATCATTTAGACGTGTTGAAATGCGTGTGGTGTCATGCGGTCACAATGTACGTATAAAATACAAATATTTTTGTCCGCCCGCCGTGGTCCACACGACGGCATAATAAAAAGGTCTAGGCACCCTAGACACGGGCAGAACGTACGCGGACGTGCCATACCTTCTTCAGCCATCCATTGGTGGCCTTAAGGGCGTGCAGCATGGGGGGCGTGCCATTCATCTCCGCTTTGGCAGCTGTCGGCATCTCGCTGGAGTCTTCATCTTTAGTCCAGTGGAATGGCAGCGGCTGCACTTTTTCGGGTTGCCAGGAGTTGATTGCTTCAATGGCTGCTTTTCCCCAATCAAATGTTTCATGATCTTTGTGATCGGCAGGGCCGTCCACGAAGACGATTAGATGCTCATTTTGGGGTTGTATGAACCCTTCCCGTATGCCGTTCTTGATGAGTTCGCGGAGGGGGTTGTAGTATGCTAAAACGTTTAGGAGCACGACAGCTATTTCGTAAAGGCAACGTTGAAAAGGCGCGAAACGGGAAGAGTTGACGGATCTCACGTTTGTTATGGATGTTCAGCTGGGTCCATGTGACGACTTCCAAGATCTGCGTTGGTCCAGTCAGAATGATGCACATAAGGTAAAGCGACCGAAAACGAAATTGAAAGTTACAGTACCTCCTCGAATGTCCCAAAGCCACCCGGCAGGCCAACGAATGCCCCTACACGTTTCGCCATTTCAACTTTGCGCTCATGCATTGAGTTTACGACAACCTGATAGTCGTATAGCAGTGAGGCGAGGTACAATCGAGATCGTGAGAAGAGGAACTTACAGTCTCGATCTGGATTAAGGACGGCGAACAAGAGTCATGACATGAAGCGGCCTTTACGTCACCTGAAAGGGTTCCATGACATACCTCTCCACGCTGTTTTTCATCTAATACGTCGGAGACCTTGGTGGCTGTTGGACGGCCGTTGCCTTTGTCCTTTTCGCCGCCCGCGGCAAAGATGGCATATGGAATGATACCGGTCACCTTGCCGTCGACTTTGGCGGCGGCACCAGAGACGACACCCATGATGCCACTGCTGCCTCCACCATAGATAAGCGTGCGGTCATCGGCCGCGAGTGCACTTCCAACGGCTGTGCAGTGCAGGTTCAAGAATGAACGAAGCGAAACACGTCAGTGAGACCAGCCAACATGAGGACAAAGGAGTGTGCGCCGCGAAGGATGTGGCAACGGGAACTTACACAACGCGGCCGCTTGGAAAGCCTTTTGCTTGCCGAGGGAGGCGGCACAGTATACTGCAACAGCTCGGGAGGATGAGGGAGCTACCATGGCCGGCTGGTCTTGCTCGTTTGACAATTTGGAAGAGGAGGGTTGTGAGAGAATTTGAGACGGGGCGGGTGTGCAGGATGTGCTATTTAAGCGTCGCTGCAGACACGACAACGTGTTTTTAGGGCTGTGGAATTCTCGGACGCTGACAGGTAGTTGACTCAGAACGGAACGAGGCCGTTGCTGTAAAGGATGTGAATAAGCTCTGCCCAATCGCAAAACAGTGCAGGTTGGTCACCAGATGTCGCGCTCGGAATGGCATTCCAGAGCAACCTCGGAGGTTGGACATGGTATATGGGAGAAAAGCCCGTTCCCCTAATCAGGTCCTGGATCGCGCTGTTTTGACCTTTAATAGGGGTAACCCCCTCGTATCACTCAAGAATACGACAAAATTGCGGACGTATATGTACATACAACGGTGTTTCGTTTAATGTGGTGCCTACTCCATCATCCTCGACGGCCCTACCAAGCTGACTGGTGGCTTATAGGATATGTGAACGCGTGCAGTGGACACGCACGTCCGGTCACACAAAGATCTCATCGACTCCTTTCACTATATTCAATGGAGAATACTGCGAGGCGGCCTCGTTGCAACAGTTCCGACAGCGCCTAGCTATGACACGTATCCGATACGAAAAAAACGAGGATCAATATACCATTACTGGTATGTGGTAGCCTACCACATGGCAGTAAGGCGCCCAGGGTTGCGTTATATTGAATATCCACCCAAAGACCAGCAAAAAGAACAGCTTCTGCTGCACACGAACTTTCCATGCAGCTACCTGCCACCCTGAAAGAACCAAATGGCTCAGAACCAGCCCTCTTCCCCTGCTTTCCTGCCCCTGAAATTACATTCGATAAAGAGTGGCACAAGTCCCGCAGGGTCCTGGAAAAAGTCCATGAGTGCCCAACCCCTTACCCGCGGACCTGCGGTGTCGTCTTTGTCAGGCGGACCGGTCAACCGATCTAGGAGCCACTTTCCCACACGAGCGTTGACCCCTTCAAATCCGAGACGGATTTTCGGCCATCCCAAACCCCGGGCAATCAGTGGAGGTAAGGCTAGAGGTGATGATGCGGAAAGAAAGGTAATAGATAGGACGGAGCTCGGAGAGTCTTCTGGGGGCACCAAGATCTCAGTCGAAAGTGCCACCTTCTCGGGTATCCACAAAAAGGAAGGAATTGCATACCTTTGAAGTGTCTCAAATCATTGTCAAAGAATTATTGGTCGGGCTCACTTACCAATCCTGAGTCCGTACTAAAGTCTCCTTGCATTTCCACGTGAACCCCAGCCGTTCGCTGTCGGGCCATATCGGCGGGTGTATCCCAATCGCTCCATTTCTCCATCCTTGCCCCTGGCCTCCGAAACGGCTAAACATGACCGCTTTACCCCGCACCTCGCCTAACTTAGGGATACGGTGTTCCAGGTACCACAAGTCCAGACCACCGGGTGATGCCAGGATTTCTTCGCGTACTAACTCAGAGAAGCGGCGTGTATCATTATCCTCTTGTTTAATAGAAACAACAACAGTCTCGCTACAGGTCGACGAGGCAGAAAGGAAGGTGTGTAATTGCCGCAGAATATCCGAGAATGGGGTGCGTTGTGACACGATTCCATGATATGCAATAAGTCGAGTTCCGATGATCGAGAGGCGCACGTCGATAACACGTATACCAGCGTTTAGTTGAATATCCAATGACCTATTCTGTGATTGGCATTGTGAAATTGGCCAGCCATAAAAAGCCATCGTTTCGTGGGTGCCTACGTTTGAAGGTAAAGTTTGTTTCGGTGGTCGTCATCCATGAACCCCACCTGGAAGCATCAAACACGACAGTGGAACAGAGTCGGGGATACCCTTGAGAAAAGAAGACGAGTCCCGACGTGGTATCACGACAAGCGAGCAGCTTCTGCGGTCGGACTGTGTAGTGTACAATGATCAGCCTGGTACCGCGAGCATTCTCTATCACCACAAGCTTCAGACCTTGGTGTAATATGCTATCCACGGTGAGGCATCGAGTCCCTGAAGGGGTTTCCAGGCCCTCCACAGACCATGTGGGACCATTACTGTCACAGCTTCTGTGGGCGCTTCCCTCGGACCATGCATCGGGAACTGGGAAATCTTCCAGTTTGAGTTCTTCCGAAGCGAATACATTTTGTCCGTGGAGAAAGGAAGAACACAGGCGCAGGCTTTACAGCTGTCATCGCCCAAGTTACACAAATACAATTCGTCCTCGGTTTGATTGGAGACGAAGAGACGCATCGCTACGGAGAATCGAACGACTTTGTGTGGCGCTCAGCTGGGGAAATGTTTGAAGAATATAGTCAAGGCACTGAGAATTCCGCTAAAACGTTGGGCAAAGGGGTCGGCACCACTGCTGGAAAATGAAGTGATACTGAGCTGCGATCGCCGGCACAGGGAGACGCGTGGAAGCGGCTCTCGTGCACAGTCACGTGGTAAAATACCCGAGATTGCTGACTTGAGCGACTTGTCGTCGTGACGCAAAGCAGTGAAACAGCAAGTTAACGAAATGGATCAATCCCAGAGAAGCGAGGCGGAAGAACTGAAACCGGTACAGTGGGATCTTACACCGCCAAATCCGATAACTTAGTGCGCGTACTATTCATCCAGGTTCTAACAGCCTCCGTACACGATGTGAGGTACATCGTCGCACTGCTCAGAGGGATCAACTTTGCCAGCGTGAGTCCACCTGGTTCCGAAAAAAAAATCAGGCCCAGGAGCCCTATATTGACCTCATTGATAAAGCGTGCATCAGTCACACTTTCAGCCGACGCAGGTATCACTGTCACCGTGGAAGAGGCGCGGTCATTGCTAGGTACGATTGCAACACAAGTTTGGATCTCGGTTCATTCAGTAGTTTCCCGCAGCTACGTCCTACATTTACTCTGACCACTTTGATGAGTGGAATTATTCTGTCGACATCATCCGACCTGTGTCATCTCAATTATCTGATGCAGACAATGACCCGTCATACACATCGTTTGAGATTCCACTTAATACTCTTATAGAATGTCTGAATATATATGGGACGGCGACAATGCCTTCTTCGGGAGGCGGCTCTGCTCATAAAAAATGGCATAGAGAAGGTGACCGATCAGATGACGAGCGCTATGAGGAACACCAGGATGTCAGACAGCAAGCGAGGGATGCTAGCGCCGTCCCTGCAAGTAGCCGCATTGACCAATACTTTGGAGGTGGGAATGATAAGAGAACACGCGCCCGCCTGTCGTACGGCGGAGCCGGACATCCACTGACAGTATGGCTGTGAGCATCATCGCATTTACGTCCTACAATGTTACGGGCCAGTGACCACCGTTGGTGCGATTTAGTGCCGAAGACTCCTCAGGTCCGACCACGACGTGCGAGATTCTGACATCTGATCCAGAACCTAATATCGACCTTCCATTCGACGGCGATCGAACGTTAGTCGTATGTTTTACCTGTGGTCTTGCCGAGTTCACCCCTTGCATTCATTTGCAGTGTTCTGAAAATAATATTTAAGGTCAGGGTCCACTACGCTCCTCTGTGTAGCGGCGTGGGTGATCCTGAACAGTGACGCTAGTCATCGGTTTGGCTGCGGGACGCCCTTTCGGAGTTGGACCCATCCTGTGAGAAGATTACTTTCATCAGCAATCCTGTTGCAGAGCCTGGCAGGCTGCAGAGGTTAGCGCCTGCGAAGCCCCAATTCTGTATCATTGCATCTGGTGCTTTCGGAACTACAGAGGTAGATCCAAAGAGTCCTACAAGATTACTTTCCGCAGCTAATTTAACTAGATGGACTACCCTAATGACCGTGAAATATTGGAAACGTTCGAGTGCTTTCGTTCTGTAGGGGCAAGGTCCGTTTCATGGACACTTCGTTCATAATAACATGACCCCAAATCAGCTACCGCTTTGCACACATTGCTCGCACTTTGCGAGCGTTACAGAGCTCTACGAAGACTTCCCTGCGCATCGACGACGAAGGTCTGCTCAGTCTGCAATTCTTGGTACCTGTGCCTAAGCCACGTGGAGGGATGTCCGATTCATTCATCGAGTTCCGCGTGAGTCTTGCTGTTTCACTGCCACATTTTGCGTGCTGATCGGGCGCAGTGCTTAGCACTGGATGAGGAAGTGGCTTTCTAAGTACAACAGAAGAACGGTATGACGTCTTCCTGCATCCACTCATCAACTAGTCATATTCGTGTGGATCAGTCATGCTCCTTCATCAAAGAAATTCTATTAGTCAAGGCAAGGTATTTACCCGTCAAAGCAGCCCGTCAAAATAAGCGCTGGCGCTATCTTTGGACTTAACAGGAGTGCCCGAATCGCCCGGCGGGTGTGCATTGGCTGTCTTGCCTGTTGGTGGAAGGTAGTCCGCAATAATCGAGTCAAACGTAGGTAGTGTTGGCGATGCTAGGACAAAGGTGTATTGAATGCAATTGACATACGGGTTGATTGGATCACCTACCCGACACTTTTGGCTTCAACCTAGAAGTAAGACCGGATAGGATGAGTTGGCGAATGGCGGTTCCATCCAACGGCTTTCGTAACGTGAGCCTGCTGCTTCACAGAACAGATGATCTATTACCTTGGATGGCTCGCTCTTATGCAGCGTGGGTATATCCTGTTCGAGTTCCTTGTAAGAGCCATTCGGGCTGGAAGCCATGCCAAGGTATGCCAACACGTCGCCTTTGGTGAGCTGACCCCGCACTCCTGATCCCTTGATGGCCTCAGGGTCAGACACGCTATGCTCCACCAGCAAACGTAAAACCGAAGGGAGTAGGGGCTTGGAGTGGGTAGGATGATGGGCTGCTTTCTTCTCATCAACCGGCTCAGATTTCTGCGGCGTTCCTGGCGGAGGTGATGGTGGGGAAGGACTTGAGGGTTGGCCTGTGGGTGAGGGTTTCGCCTCCTCCTTTGGTGCCTCCAGGTTGGAAATGTCATCGCCCTCCTCCGCTAGCAGCGCAATGATCTTTCCAACGGGAACGTTTTTTGATCCGTCAAGCGTCTAATGGGTGGTGGTCACTGCACGTTATCATACCAGAGTGGATGATAGTTTATACCAGGATCTTCGCTAGCACACCATCATCCTGAGCCTCCACATCTATAGTTGCTTTGTCGGTTTCCTTGTATTATGGGTCAGGTCTGACGGCATGCAAGTGGCTACGAAGACACGACCCACGATCTCTAGTAGAACATCCCCAGCGCTGAAAGACTCCCCTTCTTTCTTTTTCCACGAGGAAATTCCACCCTCGGTCATGGTGGGTGACATGGCGGGCATTTCCAGGTTTGTGATGGCGTGACGCGCTGCCGTCTGGTGTAGACCTGAGAACGGGTTTTATATGAGCTGCCAACACCGGAGAGCACATAGACCCACGTACATCTTCTCTGAAAGAGTATACGCGCGCACTGCGCAGAACGTCCGAGTGCCAAAGCGTGGCCTACAGCCTGCATTGTCAACGGGTACGCTATCCGCCGTACCGTTCCACTTCTGGGGGACGAGAGAAGGTGCAATACAACGCTGTAAACTCGGAATGACTCGCTCACGTGATCCGACCCCCCAATCGACCCCCATCTGGGCTTCCACCATTGCACTACTAATACATAGTCACTGGCTATTTAGCTGCTTCAAGCACCTTTCGGGCTTGCCACTATCACCGAGCACAGCTGAAACACTATTATAACAGGACATTAGGCTGAAATAGGACCTCAGTGGTCTACGAGTACGTCCAGAACGACCCGATTTTCGACCCACCTCATCCGCGCCGTATTTCCGGCTCACCACGTCGCAAAGCGGTGGTATACGTGACATGGAATCTGAATTGGTGCAATCTCTCCTGCAAGAACGGGTGACTCAACTCCAGTAAGTACGTCGTGTTTATGTCGACAATTCCATCGTCACGCGATCATATTCCGTTCTAGGGCGATCGCACGGCGCAGAAATGATCTACTTCGACAAATGTACCACATGATGCGTCGACGACACAGAGTGGGCACTCTCGACGAGCTGGGAGAGGAAGATGGGGATGGTTTGCAAGAGTTCATAGACAGATATGACTTGGAGAAAAAGTGTGTACAGAGTCTACCACTCAGTCAAGCTGACGGATGGCTGAAACGATCAACCCAGTCCTATTTCAGGTATGATATCTAATCTGACGGACGAGGAGCTGCTCGCCCCATCTTTATCACCCTCGGATACGGAGGAGGATGCCATTGGACAGGATGAGATTGATATCGACTCTCCGATGTCGGAACCTCCTGCCTCGCCACGTCCACAGTCGCCCATGCAGGTTGAGCAGCGCGAGGTTAGGGATAAAGAGGTCGAGGAATCCGAAATAGAAGAACCTGATGCCCAGGAGTCGGAAGCTAAACAGCCTCAAGTCGAGGAGATTGAAGCGGAGGAGCTGCAAGTTGAGAAGCCTGAGGCGGAAGAGACTGGACTTGAAGAGCCTGAAGTTGCAATGCAGGGATTTGATGCACAGGAAGTCGAGGAGCCCGAGGTAGAGGAATCCGAGATGCAGGAGCCCGATCTTGGTGAGCCCGAAGTTGATGAACCTAAAGTTGAAGAGCCCGAAGTTGAAGAAGAGTCCGAAGTGGAAGAGCCAGAAGTGGAAGAACCTGAAGTTGATGCCGGACTGACGATGTCTCGTTCTCCTTCACGGCTGACACCCTCCAGTGCGTCTAGGCAGCAGCCCCAGGAAGAAGAGGAAGAGGAAGAGGAAGAAGAAGAAGAAGACCAGATGGCGGCTCCGAAGCCTTTACCCTCCAGACCTCCTTCTCAGCCGATATCGCGTCGTAGTCGCTCTATCTCTCGTACAAGCCCGCAGCACCCTTCACCGTCTAATGTTACACCGTCGCCTCATCCACCAGTTGTTGACGACACTTACACAGAGGAGATTGTAGAAATGGAGGCAGAAGAGACACTACCAGTTGTGAGGGAAGAATCTCCTCAGTTGTTACTTCCATCTTCCCCCGTGGCTGAGCTCCAAGGACCACCTGCTTGTGTCCCACGACCGATGGTCATTCATACTGCTGTTGATGTATCCACCCCCCAGACCACCCTTTTCATCCCTACTCCGACCTCACCGGCATTGACCGCTCCAATGTTCAGTTTCGGTAGTAGTGAGCCCGAACAGACAGATTCTCCGGCTCTGACACCTGTCCGACCTGAAATTCGTCGGCACCATTTCAATCCAGTTTATCCTCTACCACCCGCGAAGTTCTTGCCTCCGGAATACTTGCGAAAAGGCAAACCATCCAAGCAGCGGAAAAGGGATAAAGAAAAAACGGACGCAAAGAACAAGGATGAATGGCTGCCCCTAGGCTTCATGAAGTGGGGCGCCTTAATCCGTGCAAACCCAGTCCATAAAAAGGTTGCAAGAGCAACGAAATGTCTAAGTACACGGGACTGGGGTGTAAGTTGCTCTTGACAATATCCCCTGCATTGTGATCAGTGATGTTTGCAGGTGGCAATCGCTGAACTGAGGCTGATGCGCACTCTGGAGCGTGTCGAGAGCCTTGAGAACATAGCCAAGTGGTCATATAGACAGCCGAAGAAACAAAGGAACCTCGGCGGCATGACAAAGACGCATTGGGATTACCTCATGGATGAAATGGTAATGCCCTGTGTTGTTATGGCCTACCCTATGCTCACTGTTTCTTGTTTCACGGTGGTTGGATAGAAATGGATGAGGGTTGATTTCCGGGAGGAGCGCCGGTGGAAGTATGTGCTAGCTTTTAATCTCTCCACGGCAGTTCTCGAATGGCACAAAGCGGGGAGCCGCGAAGTGCGAATTAAGCAAGGTGTCTGCAAGCACTGGGAACGCCCACGGACTACAGCAGATCGCGAGAGCGGATCACAGGACATGGAAATGGATAATATGCCACAAGAGCGCAGAGAAAACGACTACATCGTCACAGGTGATGACTCCGACAACGAAGATGACGAAGCCGAGCAAGAGCAGAGGGACGTTGTGGACTCCCTGGAAACGAGAAAAGTTCTAGAGGAGGCTCTTGAGGCCCAGGGGTCAAACAGTTCCGGTGATAGCAGTGAACGTCAGACCCCAGGATCCGTGAACGTGCGCCCAAAGGTGGAGGACGTGGAAGATTCTTCTGCATTGCAGGGGGATAACAACTTATCCAGAGACGCCATGGAAGTGGATGGGCATGATGACGGTCAGAATCCCAAGAAGGAGGCCATGGAGACAAATGGCTTGAAGTCCAATTCAATCGATCCTGTTTTTGGGTCCATGGCAAACTCGCAACAGGAAACAGCGCTTGCTTTTATCCCTGCCAAGATATCAACGAAACCCAACATATATACACCATTACGAGACCGTATCGCATATTCAGACGAGAGGAGATTGTTCATTGAGAATGACGATCTTGACCTGGTTAAGGCTTTCTCTGATTTAACTACTAATGACTCGTCGATTGAACTCTTGCGACCACCGCCTGACCTCTCTGACATCTTTCCCGATCTCCAGCCTCTCGGTGTACCTGATGTGACTTCCTCTGCGTCTGAAGGAAAGAAGAAGACTGACAAAAAATTAGAAGATGTTAAACGTGTCGACGACTCTGGATACACCAAAATGGCACCAATAGGTGATTTTATGCTATGCAAGCCGGTTCTGCTTGGACCGCTGCAGCCCGTTAAGCGTTGGAGGAATGGACAGTGGACTAATCCCGAGGAACTGGCTGTTACAGAAGCCGAAGCGTCGAATAAAATTTCAGAGGAATGTCTATCTGGTGAGTTCAACAGAGGTGTACAACACGCAGTGTCATTCATGACTGTGTCTAGAATTGTTCGATGGTATTAAGCCGCAAATGATAGGCGGCATCGCACCTCAAGTACCCAAGGACGGAAAGAAACGCGAGCATAATTGGAGTACAGAAGACGACGCTCTTCTGAAGCGTCTGGTTGATAAATACCCAAATAATTGGGCTCTTGTCACTGATTCTTTCAACTCGTCGAGGGTTACCATATCTTTCGATAAAAGAACTCCTTATGAGTGTTTCGAACGGTGGAATATGAAGTTGGGGGGCACTCGGTCAGGCGCTGCACACCCCGAAGTCAATTCACCTGCAGCCCAGGACGGGACTCCTCCACCTACACCGTCATCAGCGTCTCAAGCGCAAATGACAACGAGGGGCGTCAAGCGCCTTGCTAGTATGTCGATTGCACACAACCAAAATGCAAGCCCAGGGGCAGGATTCACTTCCGATGCTCTGAAGCGCCGCAGACATAATCTCATGTACGATACGATCAGGAAGGCTGCTAAAAGACGTGAAGCTTCGCAAAAGGCGATGAGTGCGAATTTCTAGCTATATATTAAAGTCCCCGAGTTGACGGCTGTTTCTGCAGTAAACCAGAGGAAAGCCTCTAATATCCATGACACTCACAGCCAGTACAACAAGATGCCAAAACTCACACCTGCAGAACTGAGCCGCATGAAACATGACAAAGAGGCTCGAGACCACCAGGAGATGTTGTTAGCACGACGTAGGCATGAGGAACTAACACGTCAGCAGCTTATGAGAGATCCCAGACTTCAGGTCAACCAAGGGGTAAGGTTCACTTGCTCGGTGTGGGGGGCTTCTAGTCAATCCCTTCACAGCAGTCTCCTGCGTCAACGGCCGCCCCACCGCAACAAGCTAATGGGACGCCTCGGCTTGTTCAACAGCCTACCCAGGGTGTTGCCCAGCTCCGTGCCCAGCCTGTGCCACAAGTTAATATCTCACAGCAACAGCGTATGCCTACGCCCATAACATCGGCCACAGTAGCAGCCGCAGCCGCAGCTCGATTGTCCCCTCAACATATGCAGGTGGCGCAAGCACGGGCGCTAGCTGTCGTCCAGTCTCAAGCGCATGCCCAATTGCAAGCACAAGTTCAAGCGCAGGTCCAGGGTCAAGCACAAACCCAAGGGCAAGGGAACCAAGTTCAAGTTCAAGCTGCGGCTGCACCTGGGCAAAATGCAGGGATTCATACCGCACAGAACAACCTGCCAGTAGGGGCCCATCTATCACCGCCTTTCCAATCGCGCGCGTCGAGCTCTTCGCCTAGTATAGTGCCACAAGGATCTCCGCCACACAACGCAGTCGTGCCTCCGGGCACTGCTTCTCCCATTCTCCCATCCAATCAGGCGCAATTGCAGATGCAAGCTCCCCAGGTTGCCGCAAGTGCGCTTCCCCGCCAGCCGAGTAGTATTCCAGCACATTACTTTCCCGTGGTGCCACCGACTTTTACTCAAGAACATATGGATCAGGCCATGCGTCTGATGCAGGTAAGCGCGTATGCACTCGTGTTTAACATTTAGTGATGATGTCGTCCGACGGGACCAGCAACGTACGAGTTTAGCACAGGCTCAACAGGGTGGTCAGTACCCTTCCCAAACCTAGTACTTGTTATTTTTTACTGTATACTATTAGTTGGTGTACATGATGCTGTATCGCGACTTGAACTTAGAAAATTCTTTGAGTTAGGAGTTGGTTTAGGAGGCGAAGCGGCAAGCTCCGCCTCGAGCGGCGCTTGAACTCGTGCGACGGAGACTTCGCGCTAACAAACCGCTATCGACTTGTCATTCACTACAGGCTGGTGTTGGACTCCAGCCTACGTGTTTTCTCGTCCAACTCATCGTTCCTTCAAAACGGCGTCGGCGGGTGGAAATCTCAATCGACGTCCGGAGACTTCAGCAAGGTCTTCGGCGATGGACAACCCTCCAAACACTAATATACACACCATCGTCAAAGCACAGATTGTCTTCCTGCTGTCTACCCTTACCGAGGACAACTTCGAAAGGAATCAACTCGAGATTCGTTCGGTGTGTTCACCTCTTCGTCTTTCACCCTGTTTTACCCGTGGAGTGGCTCATATAGATTTTAGTTGTCTGAGCAGCACGGGCTCGACACTTACCTTCACTTCATTCGTCGGCTCATAGTCCACTCACAAGGACGACTAGCCTCCGCCACATCACCATCTGCATTCGATACATCTACCGGTCTCACCTTTCGACTTCTCGTCCAGGAGACTCAACGCCTCGCGCGTGACCCCTTCCTTGCCGACCGCTTTCGAGAGGGGATCGACAAGGGCGAAGGGGACGCTTTTAGGCACTTCGATCTCTTGCGATTCGTAGATCGTGTCTCTCTTCGTCCTTTGGAGAGATTAGTCCTGGCTTCATCAATTGTACCTTCTTCCACGAGAAAGGAGCTCGCTTCCCAGGCTACAACTCTCATCCGTCTCGACTTCGAGAACGCCGTGCTGTCCCTTTGCCAACACCCGTCGTTTGACCACGCCGATCTCTCCCCTCAACAGGTGGCCAAACTCATGTCAAACCTTTTGACAGACCCCACGTTGGAGACTCCTGTACTGGATGCTGCACAGCGGCAGGCACTTATTGTCGCTGCCCAAACCAAGTACGGACCAGAGATAGTTGCCCCCATTTTACAACGAATCTTTCCAACTTTGAGGTGAGTCGTCGCTAGTTAACCCTTACTACTTATCTAACTGTGTTTCTTAGTTTGCCACCTGGAACTTCGCTGGTGCAGACCCTCATACAACTTGGACCAGAAATTACGAGCGATGCGGATACCGTTCGCGCGCTGCTCATACGCTTTGGAATATCTGACGCAGCCCCCCCTCGCGACAACCAAGTTGTCGAGATCATATCGAGCCTAGCGCGTTTGGCCGCGGAAGGGACTACGTTGTGCGACGTAGGGGCGCTTGTGAGGGCGCTGAGTAGTTTCGTACGTGTTTCAACGCTTCAACCTGGAACTGGAGCTTTTAGGGTTGCTTACTACCTCCACAGCACGTCAATCTCAACTGGCCCAGCGTCATCAGAGTTTTCGATATGCCTGATCGTCACGGTGTTGATACAGCTACTCTGAAGTTGCTCATAGCCATTCTTCTGAACTGCTCACGTGAAGTGGAACCGCATGCTGTGACTGGGTTTTGGGGCACATGGAAAAATTCACTGTATCAGCTAAAACTTCTCGATGCATTACTCTCCTTACCCGGCGACACCTTCAACTTTGTCTCTTTACCCGGTCATCGTATAGTCACTGTGGATGACGTGGCCATTGCGAGTCCTACCATTAAGTCCCTTGCAGCTAACGTCCAAGGACACACCTGGAACTCTCTTGATCTCTTTGAAGTCCTTGTACGGCTCGCAGACTCGGATAACCAAGATATCCGCAACCAAGTGCGCGAAATGCTAGACAAAGCCCTCAAAATTAGTGCTGAGTTAGTTCATATGGGGCTGTTACAAGTACCGGTACGTTGTTGGTCTTATCTATCCATTATCTGTCTTTTTAGTAGTATTCAGGACACGAATTGGAATGATATCCGCCTTGAATACTCACGCAAACTATTAGCTATGTTCTTGGCTGGCCACCCCAACCATCAACTTGTCTTCATGCGGTTGTGGCAGATAGAGCCAACGTACCTTACGAATGCTTTCCGTGATTTCTACGAGGAGAGTCCCCTTAATATTACGAGGATTTTAGACGTTGCGCAAGACCTCAAGGTCAGATTGATTTTTATGACATCGGTTCTGTATCCAATCCGTTTCACAGATACTGGAGAACTTACTTGAAGTGAGACCATTTACATTCGCGCTGGACGTTGCTGCTCTTGCTTCTCGTCGGGAATACTTAAATCTCGATAAGTGGCTGGCAGATAATGTTGCAACCCACGGTGCAGAATTCCTCCGCTCTATGATTGTTTTCCTTGAAGTCAAAATGGAGAGCGAGAAGGTGGCGAGGATGTCGGATCCTCCGGTTGACAGTCGCACGATGCCCTTGAATCCTCAAACAGTGGCGATTTTCCTGCGTATCCTTCGCAATAAGTAAGTGCAAAAATAACCATAGTCAAACTCCTAACTGACCACCCTATTTAGTTCTGCAAAGATGGCCCGAGAAGACATCGATCACTGCCTAGATGTTAGGAATTCGTGCTTGCAAATCCACCCTCGCCTCATGAACCTTACTCCATCGTCGGCGGATGCGGAGCCAGGTTTCACGGTTATTAACTACACCACAGAAATCGAATCCGAAGTGGATGCCATTTACAAACAAATGTACGACGAGCAGACGACCATTGACGAAGTTATATCTCTGTTGCAGAGAAGCAAGGCCTCAGCCGATCCTCGTGACCACGAGGTCTTCTCATGCATGCTCCATTTTCTGTTCGACGAGTACAAGTTCTTCCAGTCCTATTATCCTCCTCGTGAACTGGCCATGACTGCCTACTTGTTCGGTTCCATCATTTACCACGAACTCGTCGATTTTATCCCTTTAGGCATCGCCATTCGATATGTCCTAGACGCCCTTACGTGCCCTCCTGAAACCAACCTTTTTAAGTTTGGGCTTCAGGCACTCGCCCGATTTGAAAGCCGACTAGGGGAATGGCAACCCCTATGTCAAGCTCTCCTTCGTATCCCTCACTTAATGGAAGCTCGACCTGATCTTACTACAGCCATTCACCGTGCCCTTGCTGCAGGGACAGATGGCTCGCGAAGCTCCGCAGACATGCGGGGACTGTCGACTGGCCTTGCAGCCGAACCTGTTCCTGTGTTCACTGCTATACAACCCGACAAACTCGAGGGTGAAATTGTACAACCTCCTGAGGAGCTTTCGGATAAGATCCTGTTTATCGTCAACAATCTAGCTCCTAGTAATTTCGACGCCAAGCTTACGGAAATGAAGGGATACTTTGATGACGAATTCGCGTGGTGGTTTGCCCATTACTTGGTGGATCAACGAATCAGCGCGGAGCCTAATAACCATCAACTCTACCTCCGCTTTCTTGACGCTCTTGACAGACAAAAGCTCACGAAGTTCATTTTGCACGAGACTTTGGTCAAGTCTGCGGCTGTCCTCAACAGCGAAAAGACTATGCAGGTCACCTCCGAACGCCTCATCCTCAAGAACCTTGGGTCTTGGTTGGGCACTATTACCCTTGCTCGTGATAGGCCTATCCGGCATAAAAACCTCTCCTTCAAAGACCTCCTTATTGAAGGTTACGAAAGTAGCCGGCTCATAGTTGCCATTCCGTTTGTTTGCAAAACCCTCGAGCCATGTTCGAAATCCAAAGTCTTCAAACCTCCAAATCCCTGGCTCATGGCGGTCATCAGCTTGCTTGCAGAGCTTTACCACTTTGCCGACCTAAAATTGAATCTGAAGTTCGAAATCGAGGTGCTGTGCAAAGGACTCGATATCGACTTGGATACTGTCGAGGTAACATCCATTCTGCGTAGCAGGCCAACAGGAGACGCAGCACCGACAGCTATCTTACACGAATATGTCAACGAAATTGATTCCGTTCCCATGAATGGCTTTGAATCCGCTGTTGTGTCAGGCGATTCGCAGGTTGTGCCTCTCGGCCATACTGTCTCTACCGATTCCCAGAGGGCAATGGGAACGCACATTGAATCAATCCTGAATAGTCTGGCCTCCAGTGTGATCATCAGCACTCAGCTGGCTCCCCTTCATCTCAACCATACCTTCAAGCGAGCTGTCCAACTGGCAGTTGATCGCGCTGTTCGCGAGGTAATAATATTATACACAATGTCGATAAATTATTGAAGCTTTTTTTCTCAGATCATTGTCCCAGTTGTTGAACGCTCGGTTACGATCGCCGGAATATCCACTCGCGAATTGGTCGTGAAGGACTTCGCAACGGAGCCTAGTGAGGAGAGATTGCGCAAGGCTGGTCATTTGATGGCCCAGAAGCTTGCTGGTAGCCTTGCGTTGGTCACCTGCAAGGAACCGCTGAAGAGTAATTTGGGTGGACACATGAGAAACTCCCTGGTAGACCATGGTTTCAATGAAGTAAGTTGTAGACCTATAAGAGAAGGAAATGTCTGAGATTTGGTACAGCAAGTGATATCCGACCAGATCCTTTCGATTCTAGTGGCTGACAACGTCGAAGTGGCTTGTTCTGCCATTGAGAAAGCCGCTATGGAACGTGCAGTTACTGATGTAGATGATGGATTTACTCCCTCATACGAGGTCCGTCGACGTCACCGAGAGGTAAGTACAGGAACAAGATAGTTCACATGGTCGGTCCAAACATTACCACTTGCAGCTCCGCGGTGGGCAAGCATTCTGGGACCCAGCTGCGCCCCCGACTAACTTGTCTGCCGCTCTTCCGGAACCACTTCGTATAAAGCCCGCTGGGTTGCAGCCCCACCAATATGCTGTATACGAAGACTTCTGTGAGTGACTTTGTACCATTTCCTAAATCAGGCCCTTATTCTGTTCTAGCTCTTGAGCCCAAACGTCGAATGACTATGAGCAGACCGTCTTCTTCCATGACCTACTCACGTAGCGAGCACGTAAATCAGCCCGTCTATGCCGCCTCCCCGACACCAGACCAGACCATGGGTCAGCAAGCGCCAATGACCCACCAAGAGGCGATGGAACGTTTTGGTATTGCTATTAGAGACTTGGAGAGTTTGATTGGCCAACTGCCCATCCCCTCGCTCTCCTCTCTGCCATCTAACCATGACATTCGCCACTTACTCCGCCAGGTGCTGTATATTGCTGCAGAATCGGCTGATCGTCATCGCACACCTCTGTTGATGTCCCAGAAAATCGTCCAGTTACTCTATAAGACGTCTTCCCAGCTCGGCAGAGAAATATACGTGACGCTTCTTGATCAACTCTGCCACGCTTTCGAAGATGTCGCCAAAGAGGCGATCACCTGGCTCTTATACGCCGAGGACGAGCGGAAGCTCAATATTCCAGTGACGGTCACACTCCTTCGTAGTGGTCTCGTCAACATATCACTGCAAGACCAGCAACTAGCGAAGAGTCTGTTCCAGGATCCTCGGCCAACTTTGCAGAGTTTCGCTGCTGGTCTTGTTCGGGAGTGCTTGTCCAGCGAACCCCCTGTCGCTTCGCAGAACCAATTGACCTACACTATTGAGGTGCTTGGCCAACTTGTCCAGGCCGGCAAAGCCAACGAGGAGTGAGTGGAGCTCCTTTTTCTGATTCCCGGTCTCTCATACCTTACTTAGTGTGAACCGACTTCTGGATGATCTTCGTGGTGTCCGGAGGCCTAGCAACTCTGCAACATCGGAGGGTTCCGCAGTTGTCCGGCAGTCTTCCGTAAAGCCAGAAACCGAACAGCTGAGAGAAAAGCTCTTCATGTGGTTCCAGCAATGGGTCAACATTTTCCAGCGTTCACATGCCCCAGAGAAAGCGTTTATCCCGTACATTACGCAGTTGACGAAGCAAGGCATTCTCAAAGTCGAAGACGTATCCTCATTCTTCTTCCGCGTATGCCTGGAAGCCGGTATCAACAGCTATTTGAAATGTGTAGCTGCTGGAGAGTTTGACTTCGCTTTTCAAGCTCTGGATGCCATGTCTCGACTCATCGTTTACATTATCAAGTATCACGGAGATGCAAGTGGTGTTAACAACGATCAGGCTAAAGTCCACTACTTTACAAAAATTCTGTCGATCGTCGTTCTGGTCCTTGCTAATATGCACGAGGAGCAAGGCACCATTTTCCAACAGAAACCGTTCTTTAGGTTCTTCTCCAGCTTAATCAACGATTTGCACTCGATGGAGGTGGACTTTGGTTCGACCTATTTCCATTTACTGGTAGCTTTGAGGTATGGATTTTTACTTGTAAACTAGTGGCCCATGGCTTATAGATTTTTGCAGTGACACCTTCAGCTCTTTGCAACCAATGTACTTTCCGGGATTCTCCTTCTCCTGGCTATGCCTTATTTCGCACAGGCACTTCATGCCTAAACTACTACTGGCTGAAAATCGCGAGGGCTGGTCTGCATTCCACAAGTTACTACTCTCCCTACTCAAATTCCTAGCGCCGTTCCTGAAGGAAGCTGACCTTCAGCTAGCTGCTCGAGACCTATATAGAGGCACCCTTCGTCTCCTTCTTGTTCTATTGCATGATTTCCCCGAATTCCTTAGCGGATACTACTTCAGCTTGTGTGACGTCATCCCCTACCGTTGCGTGCAGCTCCGCAATATCGTTCTCAGCGCTTTCCCCCTGTCTATTGTTCTACCGGATCCCCATCTTCGCAATGTTAAGTTCGACTCGATCCCTGAGATGGTCCGCATACCACCTATCTCCTCCGACTTTTCGTCAGGGCTGAAAGGCACCGAGCTTCGAACTGGTTTGGACCAGTACCTCTTCAACCGCGGAACTCCCGCATTTCTGGCTTCACTCAAAGACCGCCTGAAGTCACAGGCCACACCAGAAGGCCCTGCGGAGAACTATAATCTGTCCCTTCTAAACTCCGTGGTTATGTACATTGGAGTGTCTTCAGTCGCCCAAGCGAAGTCGAGGAGTGGATCCCCTGTATTCAACCCTACCGACCCTGGTGTTATTGCTTTACAGTATTTAGCTACTAATTTAGACACTGAAGGTAAGCATCTATCCATTTACCGGAGTATATGTCAGCTCACCACCCGTATAGGTCAACATCACCTCCTGAGTTCCATGGTACTTCACTTGCGATATCCCAATGCACATACCCACTGGTTCTCATCTCTCCTCCTTCATCTTTTCTTGGAGGTCAAAGATGATCGTTTCCGTGAAGTTATGGCTCGGGTTCTCTTGGAACGATTTGTGGTCCATCGTCCTCACCCATGGGGGGCCTTGGTCACCTTCATCGAGTTGCTGAGGAATCCCAAGTACGAGTTTTGGAACAAGGAGTTTATTCGTGTTGCTCCTGAAGTCACGATGCTTCTCGAGAGTGTAAGTGAGACATTTTGTGGCCGTTGCGTGTAATACTTAAGGAAGCCTTTACCAGATTGCGAGGTCCATTTATCAACCATAGACTTCTGCCTATCGCTACTGTCAACCTCTATCTCTTGCACAGATCTGCGTCACCTTGGTTTTTGTCTTTCCTTACTCCATCCCCGTACTCCTAAATATTTTGTTGACTTTGCTCCGTCTTCACTCTACACTGTATTGTAACACCTTTCCCTACCTATCCGATTGTCGAATCAGATGTAACAGCATTGGTCATGTGCCATATCGTACGAATAAATTACGTTCTTTTCCTGCATGGTAGATATTTTTCCAAGTGTTGATCTGTTCTAGACCCCAAGCTATTCGTTGGGAAGACGTTGCGCACTGCAAACACTACCAGCCTTGGGTGGGGGAAATAGTGCAAATTGGTACTTATGATGAGTTCGTAATACCTCCGTGCATAATTGCCATATGTTTGACACTTCTTGCATTGCCTTGCATACTTAGCGAGAGCGACAAAACAGTCCAGAGTGTGTAAGTAGTTGGACGAACCCATAGCAAATGTATGAAAAGTCATATCACGTAATCCATATGCTTTCCTCCCATTTAGGGCCAGCTTTGATCATTGACTAGCACTTTAACAGTACCTTCAGAACTCCCATATTATCACGCAGAGATCAGTCTACCCATGATACACGGTCATTCCACAACCAACCATTACCAGCATTGCAAGCATAAACACTGTCATGAACAATTCAATATCACAATCTGTCAGCTACTACAACAGGTACCAGGATTCACATACCCTGTGCCCTCGACAGATGCAGCACCTATTCTTCCTGCCCTTCCATCGACTACTACCCAATCAGGAGAGAGTATCCCAGTGCGACTGGGGAAGAGGCGGATTGCAGCTTCAAGGCCATGCAAATCTGTATATTGCAGAAAGAGGGTTATCCCCCTCATGTAGCTGGGATGAGGTTGGAGAAACAGTATGGCTGTTGGGTGATCAATGTAAAACAGGCCGAGTTTAAGAAATGAGTGCTTTACAAACCTGACGATGGCCTGGAGAATCTTCTTCCGCCAAAGCACCACACTTTGTTCTCGAATTTCCAGGCACTTCCCACCTCTGTGAGCCAGGTTGTTACAAGGAGTTCCTCAGAACAACCAATGACGATGATATTGCCTTGGCCAACATGGGATAAAGAGTCGAGCCCTTCCGTTGTTTTTATCTCAGCATCGAGAGCATGGAATAGACGCAGTGTATATGCTATGCGTAAGGCTGCTGAAAGCTCGGGTGAAGGCCTTAAAGAGGGGACGAGGAGGGTCAGTGGCCCGTGAGTGGACAAGATAGCTTGCAGGCGTTGACGGGGTTGGACGGGAATGAGATTTTGGCCGTCAGTAAGAACCTGAATATGAAGGTGAGTGTACAGGAAGGATGGGTATCGGAACGAATCGAACAAGGAGTTACCGACATACTTTCCAGCTAGATCTCTCTTTGGAGGTTGAAGGCGAAACATCTTTCGCCAACCAGACAGTCCGCTCGGTAGTAGTATTGTGGTCTCCTACCTCTAATGTGACGTCGCTTCCGTCAATGTCAAGAATAATGATGACAGACCACCTCGTTGCCTCATTCATCTCCTCGTCTGCGCTGTTTTCAGAGTGACATACACTTCTACAACCATGGACATCGACCCATGTTTTAAGATCAATCGAAAATACAGTCACATTAGTCGTCCTGACAGATATGTGTCCACTTGTTCGTCCAGGCTTCACCTCCAAGCGGGCGAGACTAGGTAAGCAAGCAATGACTATAGTTCTCGGGAAGACTGAACTAGTCACTCACAGTCCTGGAACAATCAGGGCTCGGATCTGCCAGCCGAATTTCGGGCCGCTCTCGTGTGGAACTGCGACAGTTAGGGTAAAGCCACCTGGCCTCTCAGCTACCATGGAACCACTGCATGAAAAATATAATCTGTCCAGAAACGCCTGTACACGACTGTTTTTCAAAATTTCTGGATACCAGTGAGGGCGGCCGAGATCTTCATAGTAGCTACCCAATGAGTAGTGGTCATAATGAAGGTCAGACGGAATGTGAAACTAACAGACCTGACGTCTGCGTCAGGTACGCAAGTCTTCAGAACTCCTACCAATTCACGGGTATGCCAAGGGGGGACATTGTCATCAGCGCCCCTACATTTCCGGGACGTGTTAAATGATTCACCAAATATGCCAGTGCGACAGTCGCAAGCTAGAGCGACTTACCCTTGCAAAGCTAATATCGGAATTCCTGCCAGGTTTGACATAAAGACATCGTTATCGTCCGGTGTGAGCGAAGTTTCTAGCACAGCTCGGAGGAACGGATCAATGAAATGAGCAAACCTGTAAAGTGCGTTGGGATGGACCGAACCATCACATGTTGGTCAAAACGAGAGAGCAGCGGAGAAGCCACTGTTGTTAATAACGCACCGACTCATACCCCACGGTACATAGGCCTGCGACTTAATGTACCCCGACGCTGGAACCACTGTTTGGCCATGACACATCAGGAGCACATAAACTGTTAATGTAGATCACGCATACCTCCACAAACTCGGTCAGGATACCTTTCCGCGATGTACCACGCACCCTGGCCGCCGTTAGAGTGTCCCATCAGGACCACACGGGTGTTGGGGTCGAAGCTCCAGCTCGTCCAGCCAGGAGAGCCCAAGGCAGAGAGAATGCGTGAGAGAGCCAGGACCGCTGAAAACGCGTCATCTGTTGAGGGGCCGTGCCAGTCTAAGCCCTGAAAATGAAACAGACGGGTATCATTAGTCCTCCCCGCAAATAAGCAACTGAAGTGAATAGGGAGTACGTACCCACTCAGTTCGACCCTGAGGTAGAATAACCCAAGCATATTTCTGTCGCAATAACGAATCGGCGAAGAAGGGGTGAGTAACGATGTCCACTCCTGCACCGTCTGTTGTGCAACTCAGATCTCGTACGGCTATATCGCATCCACAAGTTGGTGAACAACATACGTAGTGCAAGGACTGGCTCGTTCCCTCGACATGTCCATCCTATCTCTCCATCTCCCCTGGGGAAATGCATCTCTACAAAGGGTAGGTGAGGGGGTATAACAGTAAATGCAGTCGGCATTGACCGTGCAAAGAAATACGTCGCTAAAATTGTATTGGAACTGCTCTGTGTCCATTGTGGGACGTGTACAAGTGGAACAGCTGCTTCAAGTATGAATTGGTTAGATCGCACGGTGGAGGCGGAGACAGGCGCTGAGCATACGAGCTCAACCACGAGTTGTGTGATGCTTTCGGGGATGGTGTCGCTCTCCGAGAGAATGATACACAAGGGCACGACCCGTGTTTGGGTAGGTGCGATCCGGATGGGTTCCAGGAGAGTCACAGCAAGGGAGCTAACAGCAACTTGTGAACATACCAGCCGGGCATCCGTCACTGTCCACCATCCCTGTTCGCCGAAGTCAATAGACGTTAAGCCGATCCCAATGGCATCACCAAAGGGTCGGCCACCGACGATGTGAGGTGCGACAGAATGTGCCGGCGCAAGCTGAAGAGGGGAAAACAGTGGAGGTATTACGGTATCTTCGCTATTGTCGGAGGACGCGCCGAACGATCCAGAGCTCAGGAAAACTGGGAATGCGAGTTCGACAGAGAATGTGATATCTAATATGGGGTATGGAGAGCCATATGCACCAGGATCGCCAAATAGACGGATCTATAGGGTGACATGACAGATGGAATACAGTTAAATGGACACGTACATACCTCGTAAGCACCACAAACGACCACTTCGTACCTTGTCCCGTTCCCACTGCGTGATGGCGAAACAGGGAGCTTCACTAGTTGGGCGGGTGCCCTTGATAATGCATACACGTTACCAATGTTCCACTCTGGCACATGCACCTCACGTTCTGGTGACCCGAGAGGCGGGAGGATAGTAAAGAATGCGCCTTGCGTCAGGTTTGTGCGGATGAAGGGCTCTATGTCCGTATAGTTCTCGCTTTCTGAGTTACTTGCGTCGCATGGAGAACGCTTCTGTGATATGGACGGTGGATACACAGTTAACCAGCTCCGGAGCACATTGACATGCTGGAAACCCGCCCAACCTTCCGTTGAGCGTATCTGTTCCCAAGGCAGAGAAGGGTGTGAAAGAAGGATTTTTCCATTGGGATCAGCGGTGGTGCGGGTCCACGAAACATGGGCGGATGGACACAACGAGGATAGATAGGTCTGATTCGACTCTGTTGTATTAGACGGAATAGGATGAGATACTATGATCTGCAGCGTCAGATCATCGGGTGACGACAAGGGGGAAATGCACTTGCAATCGAGAGGGTACGCGGGGGAAAGGAAGTGCTGCTCTCGAGCATGGACAGGAAATGGACCGAGGACCTAGTATCTATCATGGGGCCATCAGTCTCACAACGGACGGATTGACAGCGCACATCCCACTCCGAATCCAATTCAACCCGCCAGCCGCCGAGATTCTCCGCATCAGCAGTGCTCATTGTCAGTGGTGGATACTTCTATGAGATCGACGTGCAATGTACATCATCATACAAGCGCCCACATGGATTCGGGGAAACAAAACGAATGGCATTTCGTACACACGGTGTAAGGGAAGGACGACACTCTCGCATCCATACACCACGGTCACTAGTACAGCCCCTACATCCGGTACGCAGTGAACTCTGACTCCTCGATTGCTGGTGTGGCGTGACTACTTCTTCCCCGACCTACACAAATTCCTTAAACTCTCATTCGTCGCGACAGTAGTGAAACGCACTTCTTAATCCCACCTGATGGTGGCGGGCCACCTACCGTTCACGACATTCGTCAGTGAGCTCCATACCCCACGTTGAATGCGTACCTTTAGTAGCTGTTTGCATGCGGGTGTGTGTGTGTTCAATGGTAACAAGAATGTAGACACGCATTGGATAATCAGTGCAAGCCCGCTGGATCACCACGGAAGTGAACTTACCCTTCTCTCGTGCAGCCTTCAATGCGGCCTCTTCAGCCTTCTTCTTATCTTTAAAAGCCTTGTCATCTTCGTTCTCCTCTTTTTTATCTTTCTTAGGTGCCTGTGAGATGGATTGCATGATAAAGGAGTAG
The DNA here is from genome assembly GCA_016618355.2 of Astraeus odoratus. Taxonomy (NCBI): domain Eukaryota; kingdom Fungi; phylum Basidiomycota; class Agaricomycetes; order Boletales; family Astraeaceae; genus Astraeus; species Astraeus odoratus. The sequence goes on along the minus strand of JADGIP010000224.1, from coordinate 868 downwards.
GAGTGCATCGAGCAACTCTCGAGATCAATATCCTTCTTACAGGTACCATGGGGGAATTTGCATACCTTCAATGGCTTTAGCTTTCCACCCTGCCGCGACGACATGTCGAGGGACACGCAATGAGATGATCTCCAGCAATGCTGGGCGGGGTCATTATTTTGCAGAAACAAGTGCAAATAAACTCGAATTTGCGAGAGTTTGTCTGGATCAGGAAATAACGTCATTACGGAAACTACAGTAATGGCTAATGTGGTTGTTTATACGTACACTACCAAATTGGCATAAAGTTTGTTAAGGCTGTGGCAGTCACACGACAAATAGGAGATAACCACAGTACCTAGGAGACACTCAGGAGGTAAATAAAACAAATACACTAGCAGAGAGGAGAAGGAGCCCTTGATGCCCACCATCCAGTCCATAGCAGTCTGATCCATTCCTCTGTGTGATGTGACCTCACCCATATATCCCTGCACTACTGTTGCCATATCTGTCAGCTGTCTGACAAAACCTTCACAAGGTTGTATGAAGGTTGCCATAAATCGGCTTATGAGGGGGTTGCACCAATGTGTGAAGGGCCAGCTGGCAGCATACCACTGGATATCCAGAATACAGCATGGGTGGAAACATCAAATATGATTACAGTGGTGGCTTTCCCACAGACCATAATACTGGGATGTGATTAGTCTGCCATGCTTATATAATATAGTTGTGTATGTGCATTGAACATTGATTATACAACAAATATTACAAGACTTCAGTGGTAGTACACAAGTAGTAGTACATGATGGCCACCAACCATAACAGAATAAATGGAACATCAAATTTTGCAGGTATTTGTCTGCAAAAGAAGCTTGGAAGATGAATAGCA
>JADGIP010000223.1:0-27125 GCA_016618355.2 Astraeus odoratus | reverse complement strand
ATATGGAATGGAGAGGACTGTATCCGACACGGGTCATTCTTCTCGGACGTGGATGCACTGTGACGAAGATGTTAGATGCTTGATGGGCTGACACCTGGGAAGGGCAAGCCACGAACGGTGAGCTCACGTCTAGACGGCTCGGTGGTCGTTTGTGGACAGGTTTCTACTACTGACCTGCATCGGCTTCGGAGGTTCTTCGGAGGACGGACATGGTCGACGTATCCCGTACTGTACTAGCGTAGGTTGTAGCGTTTGCCTGTCAATGAAACTCGAAACGCCGTCGTGCATGTCATTTTTGTACTCTTCCATGGTTGTCCGGGACGGGGTGGAGCATGATAACCGGCTGTCTGAGACGACGGTTAGAAGCAGCACGATCGAGCAAGAGTACTATTAGTATTCCAGTGGCATGCTGCAGTACACCAACACTCCAGCGAGCTCGTCGTCCACCATCATCGCCGACGAAGCTGCGACGGTCTGTCTCTCCGTCCGTCCCACACTAGCCCAGTCGACTATGCTAAATCAGTCCACAGCACCGCGTTTCCTCTCACCGCTGCCAGGTCGTGCTTTTCAAAATCTTCCTTGAACGCTTTCCCCCATCATCTCACCACCATGGCCGACGCAGACGTACCGAAGAAAATGAAGCTCGCCGTCCTCACGTCTGGCGGAGACAGCGCAGGCATGAACGCCGTCGTCCGGGCCGTGGTCAAGGCCGGCGTACTAAGGTACATAAATATCCTACGTCCATCCGACCCACGCACACCTCTCACACCACCATACCGCTGTTCACTCGCTGATATCGCCGCAGAGGCTGCGAAACCTGGATCGTGCGCGAGGGATACGAGGGGCTCGTGCGCGGAAACAGTGTTACACAGACGTTCTCCACCATCGATGACCCCATCGCCGACCCAACTGCAAGAGAACGCGTTCAGGGGGGCAAGGCAACGAACCTGATCGAAAACCTTCGTTTTGGAGACGGCGATCTTCTCAGAGACGGCACGGGCGACCACGCTGGCGGTCGGACGCTCAAGGGCCGCTATATCGTCCGTGCGGGGTGGGACGACGTCAGGGGGTGGTTCGCTGAGGTGCGTATCCATCTCTGACATCCAGTGCTGATATACACATATTTCCTCTTAGGGCGGCACGCTCATCGGCACTGCACGCTCCAAGGTGTTCCGCACACCAGAAGGCCGCCTGGCAGCCGCATACAACCTCGTCAAAGAGGGCATCGACGCACTCGCGGTCTGCGGCGGCGACGGATCTCTAACAGGTGCAGACCTCTTCCGCTCCGAATGGCCCACGCTCGTCAGCACCCTGCACGCCGAGGGCAAGATCACCGACGAACAACGCAAGAAGCACGGGCACCTCCGCATCGTCGGGCTCGTCGGGTCGATCGACAATGACATGAGCATGACGGATCTTACGATCGGCGCGCCCACGGCTCTGCATCGCATTTGCGAGGCGATCGACAACATCAATTCGACGGCTGCGTCCCATTCGAGGGCGTTTGTGCTGGAGGTGATGGGGAGGCATTGTGGCTGGTTGGCCTTGATGGCTGGCGTCAGGTGAGACTTGCTCGTTTGGAAGATGGATCGCAGAAGAGTGTTGACGGGTTTGCTCTCGTTAGTGCCGGCGCAGACTACATCTTCATTCCCGAGAGGCCACCTCATACAGACCCATGGGAAGACGAGCTGTGTGAATCCATCCAACATGTATGTGTGTTGTCTATGTGTATCGCTGCTTACCTCTCGTCTGCGTGTCCATAGCATCGCGAAGTGGGCAAGCGCAAGACACTCGTCATCGTCGCCGAGGGCGCGCACGACAGCGATCTCAAACCAATTCGCGCGGAATACGTCAAGGAAGTGCTGACCGACCGTCTTGGACTCGACACGCGTGTCACCACCCTGGGTCATACTCAGCGCGGAGGGCGACCATGCGCATATGACCGCATATTGGTGAGCATATCTCCGCACCTTCGTTGGAGCGCGGGGTCAATCAATGATACTTCTAGCCTACGCTACAAGGTATAGAAGCCGTCAAGGCACTGCTGGAGGCAACGCCGGATACACCTTCGTACATGATAGGAATTAGGGAGAATAAAATCACTAGAGTGCCCCTCGTGGAGGCGGTTGCCATGGTCTGTGACGAGTTGTGCCGGTGACCGGTGTGCTCACTCGTCGCATCTAGACACGCGCTGTTGCGGATGCAATCGCTGCTAAAGACTTCGCGAAGGCGATGTCCTTGCGCGACCCAGAGTTCTTGCAAAGCCTGGAAGGGTTTATCACGACATCCTCGTTCTACAGAGAAAAAATGCTCTCCGCAGAAAAGGTAATCTCCCACTGATTTAGTTACGAACACTTCTGACATGCTTTTAGCGAATGCGCGTGGCCATCATACAGTAAGTGGAACAGTGGCATGATGTACTCGAGATTTATTCACCTCTTATTATAGCGTCGGTGCACCCGCAGGCGGTATGAATGCCGCTACGCGAGCCGCGGTGCGATACTGCATCAAACAGGGCCATACCCCTCTCGCCGTCCACAACGGCTTCAAAGGGCTCCTCGATGATGCCATCCACGAGCTCTCATGGCTCGGCGTCGACGGCTGGATGTCCCGCGGCGGTTCCGAGCTGGGCACGAACCGGATTCTGCCCGACGTCGATCTCGGCGCCGTCGCCGCCCGGTTCCAGCAGCACAACTTCCACGCGCTCATACTGATCGGTGGCTTCGAAGCCTTCAACTCGCTGCTCATCCTCGAGAATGGGCGCAAGTTCTACCCGGCGTTCCATATCCCGATGGCGCACCTCCCCGCGACGATCTCGAACAATGTTCCGCTGACGGAGTTCAGTCTGGGGAGTGACACGAGCCTGAACGCGCTGGTCGACGCGTGCGACGCGATCAAGCAGAGCGCGAGTGCGAGCAGGAACAGGGTGTTCGTGGTCGAGACGCAGGGCGGAAAATGTGGCTACATTGCGACCATGGGCGCGTTGGCGGTACGTATAGTCCCACTAGTGTGTACTTGCACTAACAGATACGTTCGCAAGACTGGTGCATCTCTAGTGTATACTCCTGAGCGTGGGATGGATCTGGATTTGCTCCGCGAGGATGTGCAGTTCCTCAAGCTGCGTTACGGGCTGGACGCCAAAGGCAAGAGCGAGGGGCGGCTTGTTATCCGGTATACATTCTATCTACGCTTCCTTCGTTCTTCTTAAGCTTCTAACAACGTGTCTACTCTTCGTATCTAGAAACGAATGTGCTTCCAGCGTCTACGACACTGATTTCCTCATGAAGATGTTCAGAGAAGAAGGAAAAGGCCTTTTCGACTCCCGCTCCGCCTCGCTGGGGCACATCCTCCAGGGCGGCGTGCCCTCGCCAATGGACCGTGCCCGCGCCGCACGGCTTTCCCTCCGGTGCATGGCGTTCCTCGAGGAACACTTCGCGAAGATCCAAGCGCAGCCGCCCAAGTCGCGGCAGGCGTCGCCAGAGAGCGCGGCCGTGATCACGATCCAGGGGTCTGCGTTGCGCTGGGTGCCTGTCCAGGAGATGGTGCAGCATGCGGACATGAAGAATAGGAGGGGGAAGGTGGCGTGGTGGAAGGACGTGAAGGATCTAGTGGAGGCGCTGGCGGCGAGATCGGAGTTGGTGTAATCGCCATGTCGCTGTGTAAACGAACCACGTACATAGAGGGAACATACTTAGATTTTTTGTATTCGTAGATAAGTGTAGATATGGATAGGATTCCCCCCTCAGTAGGAAACTGAGCCAAGGCAAAGTCATGCCATAGCAATGAAAGTGTGTTAGCCGGAGACATACAATAGGATCAGTAATTTACAACACATTTGTCGCTGAATAGGTGCCACAACTCGCCAACTCGGAGGGTACTGCTAATGACTGGGTTGTAGGCGTCTAGACTTACAGTAGCATCACGCAGACAGGAATGCATAGCTAGGCGATGTAGAGAGACCCGCCAGTATTGTTTCACGAACTGAGATGTACGCGACGCATCTCCAGTCCTTGAATACGGTGAGATTGACGCAGCATGGCACGATGGGTCCAGTAGCGTATGGACAGTTTCGTAGGCATTAGCAAGAAGATGCATACAAATGAAGTTTAGATGTAACAAATTATACGTGCAAACGACCTCATGCGATGAGAACAAGCGACTGGTAGACCGCATGAGTACCACTGGTTTTACTGATCACCTATGTCAGCGTCTTCCACTTTGTTAGTGTGCTCGGAATTTGGTCGGTCGTTCACAATGGCGGACCCGTCGGATTCGTATTCTGGCCTGGCGGGTAAGAAATGTTCCCTGGTCTCGAGCGCCCACTCCATGGCGCCGGACCCGCCGCGCGCGCGAACGAGCAGAATGAACCGCAACATAGAGTACATCGAGAACACGAAGGTGGTCAGAAAGATCGCGACAAGCGCTAACGAGAAAAGAGTGCAAATTCCGAGGGAAACTTGTGGACGGTCAGTGCATTGAAATAATCTTTCTTGACGAGACGTACCAATGATGGATTCCGCAACAAGGCACGCCACGACAGCGCATGCTGTCGCGACGAATACAATCGAAGAGATAGCGAATACAGATACACCGCTGAGGGTATAAGCAAATGCGTCAGGATGCACAGAACCCATGTGAATATACGTACACGAACGACATTATTGGCAGTGCAGCGAGCGCAGCGAACAGGGCGATGAAAGTCTGTTACGGATAAGCACGTTTCACACAAATACGGGTATGCTGCCAACGATACCATAGTTATCGGCTTTTCCTTAAAATGTTCGATGGCAGCGTCCAAGGCAGGCCGCGCATAACGGTGTTCGATACTGATACCGGGGTCATCGACGGAGAAGAGATGTGAAAAACGGGTGCTACTTGCATGTCCGCATATCGTCTGACCATGGCAGCACTTTTTTCGAAGTAATCCGCCAGGCTCTCGCTGAAGTCGCATTTGTCGGTTTCCTTGCATGCCGCCATCTTCCGTGGTGGCTGGACGCGAGGGCGAACGCCGTCAGCAGCGGGTGATGAGTGGCGAGATGATCCAAGTTGAGTTAACAAGTCAGATTCAATTTCAGACCCCTATATTCGGAAATAACACGTGAAAATAACGAAAATCAAAGTAGCTAGTCATAAGTAACGACTTAGCAGTGAGCGCATTGGCTCTGAATGTGAGGTCCATCTTTTTTTCGTGCGGAAAGGAATCACAAGGAAAACTCCATTTTGTGCGCATCGTATCCACTGCCCTCATTGTCACCTACCAGCAGCACTAGATCTTACCCCAATGCATGGCCGAGCTTTTTGTCCTAGCATTTCGAAGGCATCAGCAGGCTTTATTTCCCCGCCAGCATGTCAGTGACTCAGAGACACCATTCGGTCTACACATGCGCTTGAATTTGGATCCCGTACTACTGGACTCTGGTATGTTATTCACTGCTAGTAATGGGAAATGCGAAGCAAGCAGAGAGATGCAGCCATGTATGTCGTAGCGACCCACACATAGCCTTATACTGGAATCCATTGGGAAATGGGTTGTTCCCCGACCAGGTGCTGACTGGATGATTGTTTGTCTTTTCATATTAATTCTGATCTAATATCGGTCGACCGTCTTGCTACTTTCGTATAATACCCAATGGCCAGAGTATAAAGAGAATACCGCTTATTCGCTATCAAGTAGCCTTTTCCTCGCATCCACTTACCTGTGTTCCGGGATTGACTCCGTTGTCGGAATCGCCGAGAGCCCGTTGAGTGAACCACGCTTATATAGTCACGGTAGAACGTTGGGGCCGACTGCACTGGTAAGCACTGGGCTGGGTGGGCTATGTACAAGGTCTCTGCCAGATAAATAGTGCTAGTCGACAATGATGTACCCCATCGCGATGTAACCCAAGGTTCCCTCAATCGTGACTCTTCGTCGTCGTCAGGAAATCGAACATCCGCTTGAGCAAGTCCTCTCAAAGTGCTGTTACATACTTTAAATTCAAGCTGTTGCTCCGTGTTACAACCTTGCAGTTTCGCATGGCTCACATTCTCTCAGCCATCAGTGGGGTCTTCCTACACCCGGGAAACTGGCCCTCTTATTACATAGCTCAGCTTGCTCTTTGCATTACTGGGAACCCGTCGTGCGCTTGTTAGTCTAAGCTGGTCTAATAGTCGTTCCGTCAAGACTATGTCCTGCTCCTGACAACCCATTCATGATCAGGCTACTTCGTACTCGCACCCGACATGCTTGGTTGACTTTCGCGTAGCTGCGTTGGCAGAAGATCTCCTTCCATATTTTAACGGCAAAAACCACTGTGACATAGGTCATTCTCTCGGGGGAGCAGTCCCCACGGCCCTCTTGCCGTGGCTGTCCCTATACCAGCCTACACCTATATCTGTTGACCTGCCCTTCCGCTGAAGTAGTGGAGATAAAGAAAGCTATTCGGTGTTCTGGGTATATGGTTTGCACCTGCAGTCATAGAGGACCATCTGACAGAGAACCCGACCTGGACACGCCAAAACGCAATCAGCCGGATGATCGGGATCCAAATGATTTCTTCATCTGATGTTCCTCGATGTGAGCTCGATCCTATCCAGATTCACCTGGCGCCTACTATGTCTCCAGCAAAATACACCTTGGTCGTTCGGACACCTACCCACAGACCTTCCACCGAATGTTACCGTTGCGGTCCTGCTTGCTGAGATGAACAACGTATGTCGTATGGAACATGTGCCGTCTCACCACCCGTATTCGCACTGCTGTGCTGCCCAACGTCGGACACTATCCTGTTCGAGGGCCCAGAGACAATTATAAAGGTTACCATGGAATTATCGGAGGGGCTTAAATTACCGTACATGGCTCCCTCCAGCATACCACCCTTCACTGCTGATATTGACAACACCGTGTCTAGAATAGGTAGAGCTCTCGAAAGATATACCAAACATTCTATTAAATCCTCGTATTACTACCTTCCATGTACGCAGAGTTCATGCGCTCTGTATATTTCCCTTATATACTTTTCGACTTCTACTAAAAGATGACACTATCAGTGGAGATCCTTTTCTCGTGTAGATAGACCTTGAGTTGGACACTCATTTTGTTGTTGTGATCAAGTATTGCCGTCGTGGTCATAAAGCTGATTGCAAGAGACAAACGTCCTTAGCCTTGTCCGCAGGCATATATAGGAACCGTGACATTGCATTCGAAAGAGGCAAATATCATCTTTCGGGACCTCATCGACAACGACATTCACCATTGACCTCCGTGAGGTCAAGTTCATCGCCGTAGTTGCGACTTGACGTGATGGCCTCCCTTATTGCGATCCTCGATTTGAAGGGCAAACCACTGATCCAGCGCTCGTACAGAGACGACGTACCACCGTCCTATGTCGAGCGTTTCCTTCCACTGGTTCTCGATATCGAGGAGGAGGGCCAACAGGTCACGCCCTGTTTCTCGAGCCAGGGAGTCAACTACATGCATATCAGGCACTCCAACCTATATCGTGGGTCCTACGTCTTATGGACAGCCATCCTCCGTCACTGAATCTGTACGAACCACCGTGTTAAGTCTTGGCTCTGTCGAAACTAAACAGCAATGCGGCCGAGATCATCACTTTCCTGCACCGACTCACTCAGGTGCTCATCGAATACTTCAAAGAGCTCGAAGAAGAATCGATACGAGACAACTTCGTCATCATATACGAACTTATGGACGAGATGATGGACTTCGGTTACCCGCAGACGACGGAAAGCAAGATCTTGCAAGAGTGAGTGTTAGACATACCTTGCGCCGTCCTTCCACGTTCACGCATCTTTGAACGTCGAGGAAACCTAACTGATTATTGAAATGCTAGATACATCACCCAGGAATCGCATAAGCTAGAGGTCCAAGCGCGTCCACCTATGGCTGTTACGAATGCTGTGTCTTGGAGAACAGAAGGCATTCGGTATAGGAAGAACGAAGTCTTCCTTGACGTTATCGAGAGCGTGAACCTTCTTGTATGTTGTACGGGCTTCTCTGGTTTTGGAGCTGACGTTGTCGACAACTCCCATAGGTCAACTCGAATGGAAACGTTGTCCGTTCCGAAATTTTGGGTGCTGTTAAGATGAAGTGCTACCTATCTGGGATGCCAGAACTACGATTAGGTCTCAATGACAAGGTCATGTTCGAGACCACGGGTCGCAGTACGTCTTTGATATGTGTCCCTATGACTTCCGGTCTCACGTCCACTTTCCGTCCACGCCGTATCGCATATCTTACTTGTACCACAGCTGCTCGTGGCAAAGCCATTGAGATGGAGGACGTCAAATTCCATCAGTGTGTTCGGCTCAGTCGCTTCGAGAATGATCGCACAATCTCCTTTATCCCGCCCGACGGCGAATTTGAGCTGATGTCCTATCGGCTTTCCACGCCCGTGAAGCCTCTCATATGGGTGGAAGCTGCTATTGAGAGCCACCGTGGCTCGCGTGTCGAGTACGTCGTCAAGTGTAAAGCACAGTTCAAGCGACGCAGTACTGCAAACAATGTAGAGATTTGGGTGCCTGTACCTGACGATGCGGATACCCCCCGGTTTAGGGTGAAAGGAGCGCTGTATGTGCTGGGTATATCACTAACCCTATGCTGCTGTAGGCATCAACTGGCAGTGTCCATTACGCGCCAGACAAGTCGGCGTTCGTGTGGAAGATCAAGCAGCTTGGAGGTGGACGCGAATACCTCATGCGTGCACATTTTGGGCTGCCTAGCGTGAAAAGCGGTACGTATAGCTTCACGCCCTCCAGTGTCATCCACGCACACTGACGCACTCCCTCACTTTCCTTGCATAGATTCAGAGTCGCCCACGCGCGCCCCGCTTACGGTCAAGTTCGAGATCCCGTACTTCACCGTGTCTGGAATCCAAGTGCGCTACCTGAAAATCGTCGAGAAGTCAGGGTATCAAGCACTACCCTGGGTACGCTATATCACGCAGAACGGTGACGACTACAGGTATGTACTCGTACAATCTTGTACTACCCTTCTACAGCTTGTCGTTATTTTTGCACCATCGTCGATGCTAAATTTGTTCCTTAGTCTTCGTACGGCGGTCGAAAAAGGCAGTGCACCGCCCATCATGCAGACATGAGCTCTTATGTACCTGTTTTTGGTTTTTGACGACTGTTCCACTCGAAGTGATAAAATAGACCTGACGAGGCGTATATTATGTGGATGGAAGTAGATTTGTAGGTGTTTCGGACCAAGCTGGGTCAATACCTTAAAAAGCCTTCACCTCCCGATGTCATTATTGTCGAGCAGCATGTATAGTTCCATAACGGTCAACTACATGGCCTCTATCCAAGAAGCTCAGTACCCTCGCAGACGAACCTCCACCACCCAGTCCAACCGGTGCTATATTATCGGCTCGATAGACTTGAGATTATTATCATCGAATGGACAAGATGCCTCTCCCCGCAGACCCCTCTTCTTTTGCCTTGCTCTTCTTCTTCACCTCTTTAGCCTCCCAAATACGCCAGAATTTGAGGTTTTCATCTCCTGCGCCGGTAACGAGGACCTCTCCGTTCGGAGACAATGCCGAAAAGAGAACACGCGCATCATGCGCATCTCTGATTTCAAATATCTTGGCACTGGATACAGGCCCGGTAGCGGCTGCTGTTCGAGATCCAGATGAGCCCGATGGTGGTGGGTATGCCCATCCTGACACCGCGTTTCCCGGGAAACCGTGCGTGCTCACGAGCTCCTTTCTGTCACGCGCCCAGTGTACACCCGTCACTTGAGCACCAGTCTGGTACGTGTGCAACCGTGCACCGGTGGTGATATTCCAGATGTGGATGCAAGTATCGGAGGTCCCACCACCTGAAGCTAGGAGAGGTGCCCAGGGCGCGAATGCAAGAGCCTGGTGAAACAAAGTGAGTGGTAAAACCCAGAATGTGGATTACGGAAGCACGTATACAGACCTTGACGGCTGCGGTATGGTTCCGTTTTGTCCACTTAGGGGCACCTCTGGTTGTGGCGCCGACGTCACCGCCACGTCCGTCCCAAAGATTCACCACGTTATCGTTCCCTCCACTTGCGAGGACTTCTCCACCGGAACTCCACCGGAGACCACAGACTTCACCCGCGTGGCCCTCAAGTGTTGCGACGAGGTGCCGGGGGACACGCACGTCATGATGGTGAATCATGCCCGAGGAGTGTCCCGATGTTAGGACGTGCGCGCACCACGCGAGCGACGCACATTGACCACCCGTGTCGCCAGCGGCTTGCATCGTACGCAGACGCTGGCTCGTACCCGCATCCCAGAGCTCGATGGCCCCCGTTCCAAGACCGATACCGAGGTAGGCGCCATCATTAGAAAAATCGACGGAAGCAACATATGTACCCTCAGGCGCGTCGCTGAGATGAGAGACGATACCCGTGTCGGCGTTCCAGAGATAAGTACTCTCACCAAGAGCAACACCAACGGTGTTCAGTGCGCTCCAGGCGACCAGGTTGAGGTAGAAATCGTCCACCATGCCTGGAGCATCGAGGACGCGCTCGGGCGTGGTGGGGACCTTGCGACTCTTGTCCTTGAATGTGCCATTGGAGCTAGGAAGGTCAGCACGGGTGTAAAGAGGTCGTGCGAGGTTCCGTTGGGTGGTAAGGAACGTTGCATTGCTGGACGCAGGAGGGGGCTCGTGGTATGCGAGGACACGACGGTTGAGGGGTACACCTGTCGCGTTCGCGAGACGAGCCGTGTGGCCAGGGGAAGATGTCGCAGTAGAGGCAAGGTTCGCAGTAGCAGTAGAGGAAAGCGCCGCAGGGGCAGCATCGTCCTCCCGGGTGGTAATAAAACGATCGCCGTGGGAAGAGGAGTGCGAGACCGTGCGCTCGCGTGTACATGGTGTGGACCTAGAGCGTTTGAGTTCGGGTCGTGTGGTCTTGTTTGCCTGCGGGGGGTGATAGTCATGTGAGACGACCTCGAGGCGGGACTCGACGCCACCCTTGCGGATGACGCCTCCGTGTGTAAAACCAGTTGAGGATGAGACGGTGGTGCCGGATGTGGTTCGCTTTACAGGTGAGGATGGGCGTGAACGTGCAAGAAACGGGTTGGAAAGATCAGCGGGATGGGACACGCCAGAAAACTGCTTTCGCGGCGACAGAGAGATGGCATTGAATGAGGAGATGAAAGACGGTGTAAGCGGTGTCTTCGCATCGCTGCGTGAGCGGAAGCGGGAGGGAGTTTTGGGGTTGTTCGTCATATTATGGTGCAGTGAGGACAGACGCAAAAAAAAACAACGAACACGAGAGTTAATCGTGCATCGCGATAGTCTGGCAATCTTGAACGTGTTAGTCACGTGTCAATGTCCTAACGATCACGTGCACGCGAAATTGTCCAGAAAAGAGAGTCCCTTCCGTTCCATTCCACTACCGGTTACTACACATCTGCCGAGAGTATACATGAATTTGTGTTATACAAAGTTCTCCATGAACCACTTCAACTCGATATTCCATATTGTAATACGGTTCGGTGACGGTATCATACATTGCATTGGGCCAGCAGTTGGCCAAAGTCATCCATTAGATTTCATACACACGGCACACTGCTGTCTTGGGTCCCCCGGTCCGCCTCCTCATCTCGAATATCAATCGCATACTTACTCAACAGAAGAGGTTTCTGATGGAAACTCTTGTATGTCGGGGCATTCTTTTCTACGCTGAGCAAGATATGTTTTGTGTCAATAGCTGGAATTGGATCACCGAAGGGAATAGAAGTTCCGGGCTAATCTATAGTTAGAGAAAAGTGATGGCCCACAGATAAGCAGTACGCACTGGGTCTACGATGAACACAGCGGCATCCGCGGAGATGGCAGTAATCGGAGTAGATACACTCCCGTTGAGCAGAAGGTCACTCCTCACTGCACAGAGCTGACTGAAATCAGGTGTCCCTGACTTATTCCAAACGAATGAGCCAATAGCCTGAAAAGTGTCCGAGTTAAGTTGGACTCCGTATGCGATGTCCCCGTTTGCTTCTTCAACTACAGCAGGAGGAGGAGTAGGTATCAGGGCAGTCCCACTTCTGTCTTGGACAATCAAACACTTGGATTGCGTTCCACCGCTTGACCTTGGCCATGTTTGACAAAGCCAGTGCCATCCAGAGTGTGCAGACATATCTGGAATCCCATCTGCTTCGTCACTGTGTAGAGGTGTCACCCATCTATAGACCAATTCAGTCGGAAAATCACTGGTGATGTGTCGAGCAAACTGTGCTCACTTTCCGACGAGAGGTGCAAATGCACTAATGACTTGCTGGCACACTACGGGTTCTAAGAGCTCTATTATGGGGACCGCCCTCTCTACTTTGGTAACTACCCAGCCTTGGTAACGCTCGGTTGACTGTAACCAGGCGGATGAGTCTGCAAGAAGAGAGGACTGTCCACCCTGGCAATGATATTGTCAACCCGCTGAGGATAAGGCCACGGAACGCGCAACGTACATAGGCCTGGAACGAAATTACGTGTTTTCCCCCTTCGATGCTAACGATCATGTCATGAGATTCGGTGCCCGCTGCAACATTCCACCCTCGAATGCCGCCAAAAACAGCGTTCGACAACTTGGTCAGGTCGTGAACCTGCGTGAGTGTTCAGCCCACTATACTAGATGGAGATTAAAGGAGCACATCCATATTCGCAATGACCACGGAATTGGAGGGCTGAGCCCAACCAGATGCAGGTCTGGAATACATGCCCTGACCGATTGAAAACTGCTCGCAAACCGTCTTGAATGTCCTCTTGCGTTACAGCGCTCAAAGCGGTGGTCACAGCGTCCTTAAATTCATTTTTGACGCATGCTCTGAGCAGTTGGACATTAAATTCGACGACGCCTCGCACATGATGAGCGTGCGCGAAGCCAAAGCCTTGACTGGTTTCGTGGTCTAGAAAGCGCATATTACGAGCTAAGTACAACCTACGTCAAGGCGGCGTTAAACACATGCGACGAACAATAATGAACAGCATACCACGGAGCACAGGTTTCCATTGCGCTTTTAGTCCAGCCTTTCCTGAGGAACATAGCGGCGTTGGAATTTCTGTGGGTGGAGACCTCGTAGACTGTGCTGTTCATAGAAGCTATAGGCAATTCATCCTTGTAGTCGATGATATCCCAGGTGCTAGGACGCAGACCACCTTCGGTAACAACGATACCACGCAGCATATTCGTTCTCTGGATCTATTACATTGACACCGTCACGAAATCATATCCAGCCCAGTATTTGGATGAAGGACGAACGAGGTCGGTACGCATTTCTGGTACTTTATTGACATGGTGGAGTACCTGGTCAAGGAAGGACCATTCCGGATCATTCGAGACCACCGTACTCGAGTTGCGACTCTTGGGAGTGTTGCTAGCCATGCTATGATACCAGTGACCCGACTGTTACAAGCAATAAAGCATTTGTGATGTTCAACAACTTACTTGCTCTGATTAGCCAATACTTGGCGACTTGACGGGGAATAGCCGTCCAGACCTTAGAGATGATAGATAGCAGTCATTATAAGCGCTAGTAGTCGCCCACCTTTGTATGCCCATGATTATAGGGCGCAAGCACTCCCATTGCGAGCATGCGACGATCTCCAGAAGTAACTTCGGAATAAATCGTAACACCAAAACAATATAGTCGACCGCGATTAGAACAGTTGGCAATCGCACGTCGATACACTGAGATTGCCGCTTGAACTCCATTGCAGGCCACTAGTGCATAACTACTCTGTCGTGCTCGGTGGCATCCTGAAGGCCAGACTGCAATGTGATTCCGGTTCACATGGTAGCTAGTCACGAGTATGGTTGATAGGTGTTCAACTAACAAGGCGACAACTCATTAGGCTGAGCGGCTCCCTTGTTTGCCCGACTGCTTGCTGCATTAATATACATATATTAGAAGCCACGAGGGATGAGTGGAATTGGCACAAGGAAGGCGCTTGACCAGTGGGCGTATGATATGATAATTCAATGTGTTACTACATGGGCCAGTGGCTTCACTTCATGTCTTTTCTACTTTCCAGCTAATTTCACCTTTGCTACGTTGCAATTCCTGGTACACCCCTTCCAGTCAAGTTGAGTCGAAGTTCCCCAAACATCTGGTTGTTCCCGTGTCTAATAGACGTATAGACGTAGAACAAGCGAGTACTGCAGGTGCTCTTCCTGCTCTTCCTGCCCCTCTTGTTGACCTCCAGTCTGTTACCGGCGATGAGGGGGTCATTGGACAGACTCTTCGGAACCTAGACTGCTCAGAGGGTACCCTCCTTCCCACTTGCCAGAGGCTTAAAGCCCCTGGAGGATAAGAAGGAAATCAATACAGGTTCTCAACGACCTTGGAAGAGACCTCCCATTCAACATACCTTGAATCCAACTGAGCTCGAGGAAAGTCTACTATAGGATCTGTAAATATAAAAATATCGGTAGGTTACGTTATGACGTCTCATCCCCCGGTGTAGTGGAGTGACGAGCACCGTGAAGAGGCGACTGTTCACATGTCCCAGCGTACGCTTGACTTTGAACTGCCTAGCTGGAATACCAACGCCTGCGAATAGAAGAACTTCAAACCTTGCTGTCGATGGACAAGAAGGGATACAACACCGATTACATATCGTAGACCTCGAAATCAGTGCAATCAGGCATGATCCCGGAATTTCGGGTATTCCATTTTGCCAGACGTTTATTTCCGTTTCATTTTGGTGAGCGGGCAGACCGAGTGACATGGATCCTGCTGCAAGTAGCAGCGGAGCGTCGACGGGATGGCCATATCAATGTAGCTATCCTTTCGTTCATTTCAGATGTATCGCCCCTCGTGATCAGTGCAACACCACTGATGTTGCATCATTTTTTTCTTCTCTCTTGCAATACAAACACTGAAAGGATCACTGCCTTTCCCTATCTTTTTGATCCCAAAGGTTGATTATTCACAAAATAGGGAGCATTGCCACCACCATGTAAGCCGGGACAGTGACAGCCCATGGTCCTGAAACTAGTAATATAGTACAATCTGAGGTGCATGGCGGCACTCCTGGATAGATGCTTGTTGGCTGCATACGAAAAAAGCACCCTCAACACAAAAGCGGTTACACGTGCACACCTGTACATGGCTAGGCTGATGGCCTATCTCTTTCCGAGCACAACTGATCTCCCAAAAGCATGCTGCTGGCCGCCAAGTGTAGCTTGGTAACGCTTTGACAGCCCACCACGAGAGTGAACACGGCCGTATATTTTATGTGATGTACGCTGGAGGTCGTCCTAGAGACGCAGGTCTTTCTCATGCATCATCAAGAACTGTAGCCCGCTGGCGGGTGGTGTTGATGCTCGGATCTCTGCAGCGTGGTCGTGACTGCGGAGCCGTCAAAACTGCGGCTCAATTTTACGGATGACGTAATCAGCTCAGCATAAATACAATGCTACCGATATGGTTTAGGTCTAAGGAGGATCTCCCAGCTTTTGTTCAAGCCACTCAGACGGCGACTGGTTACCAGCTCCCGTTCCTTTCCACACCTTTCCCTCTACGCGTTCTCTTAGGCGGGTCCTACTGTTTCTTTCGATGACGGTCGACGCTGGGCAAATGACTGAAACTCGTATGACCGACGAGCCTTTTTCCGGCTTGGATTTTAAAGACCGCACTCTTTTCGTCGATGGAAACCCGTCCATTGACCCGCCTGATTACGATTATGCAGGGGCTGCCGTGCAACCCCAACTTTACCGAAACAAGTCCGAGCGAGCAAGGCTACAGGGCATCCAGCAAACGTGGGTCAGGCGTGAAGCAACCAAGGGTCCCGAACATCCGCGTACGCTAGGTCAGAAGTTCGACCTCTGGATGATCAACGAAGGGGGGAAGCGGCTGTTCTTCTTCACGTGGATATTGTTTCACTTTCTCGTCATCGTGTTCGGTTTCCTCAACTACTCCATGAGCGATGACCTCACCACCGCTCGGGCAACCTTTGGCGTTACATATCGTAAGCTTGATTTGCCCCATCAGGTTTCTCTCGAAAGTGAAAGGTGACTAACATAATCTTTAGCAATCGCCCGCGCTGCCGCTCTCGTGCTGCATACTGACGTGATTTTCATCCTGCTACCTGTCTGCCGCAACCTCATCTCTTTACTTCGACAAACACCTCTTAACCAGTTCATTCCTTTCGACAAGAATATCACCTTTCACAAGGCTACCGCGTGGTCTATCGTCGTGTTCACGTTCATTCATATCGCAGCTCACATGCGTAACTTCCAACTACTCGCCTGGTCAGACCCGAATGCCACCACAACCGGCCAGCGTATCCTCGTGTTCCTCCAAGCCAACTTCACCACAGGCCCGGGTGCCACGGGGTGGATAATGACGGCTTGTCTCGGGATCATGGTGTGGTTTGCTATGGAGAAACGACGGCGCGCGAACTTCGAGAAGTTCTGGTATTCTCACCACCTGTTTGTCATCTTCTTCTTTGCATGGCAGTTGCATGGCATGTGGTGCATGATCCAGCCTGACAGACAGCCCTACTGCTCGTGGAACTCGATTGGTGTTTTCTGGGTATGTATCGCTGTGGCACCGCCGACATGTCTACTTATGCTACACCTCCAGCGCTACTGGCTTGTGGGCGGTCTCATATGGTCCTTTGAACGCATCCTACGTGAAGTCAGATCCCGTCACAAGACTTACATTTCCAAGGTTATCCAGCACCCGTCCAAGGTAGTCGAACTGCAAATCAAAAAGGAGAAAACTACGATCCGTGCAGGCCAGTACATATTTATAAACTGTCCTGCGATATCCTATTTCCAGTGGCACCCCTTCACACTCACCAGGTAGGTCGTAATAGAGAGAAAAAGCTCCTGATTTCACTCACGCGAACGTCCAGTGCTCCAGAGGAGGACTATATCTCCGTTCACATTCGGGCTGCCGGTGATTTCACTACTGCGCTAGCCAAAGCAGTCGGTTGCGACTTTGATTCCGACAAGGTCAAAGAAGTTGATGCAACAGGGGGTAAGGTGATCGGTACGAACACCAATCCGCCGCTCAATCGCGTCCTCCCACGCGTCATGATCGATGGCCCATTCGGTAGTGCGTCTGAGGACTTCCTCAACTACGAAACGGTCTTGCTTGTTGGGGCTGGTATCGGCGTCACGCCATTTGCTTCGTAGGTCGAAGTTGCTGTTTTCTATGGCATGGATGTAGATCTCATCCTTTTCCAAGGATCCTGAAGTCTATATGGTATAGGATGAATAACATGAACAACTCCAAGCCTACACGGCTTTCGAAGGTGTATTTCACTTGGGTAATTCGCGATTTCGGCAGTGCAGAATGGTTCCATTCGCTCTTGCAAGCTATCGAGGAGCAGGACGCTCAGAATAAGATTGAAATCAATATTTACTTGACGGCTAAGGTCAAGGAAGACGATATGACGAATATTATTGTGCGTTTCTATCGTTCCCACACCATTCCTGTACTAATAGCTACTCTATCTATCCAGGTCCAGGATGTCGGAGCTGACAAGGACGCTATAACATCGCTCAGGGCTCCTACCCATTATGGCCGGCCAAATTGGGATAGGGTCTTTTCCTCTTTAGTGGATAAACACCCAGAGACCGATGTTGGTGTAGTGAGTGTCGTGTTCTTCTGACGCCTTGCTATCCGATGATCTGAACTGGATGCCTCTCCCAGTTCTTTTGTGGACCGCCACCGCTCTCCAAGCAGTTGCACCAGATGTGTAACAAGTACTCCAACCCGAAGGGAACGAGGTTTTTCTATGGGAAAGGTGCGCCTGCAATTATATACTGCAAGGCATACTGAAAACATTACTTGATTGTAGAGAATTTTTAGGACTGGTTCCACCTGCCGTCGTCTGTATTGCTGCGCATTACCGGGAGGATTCCTTTTTTTTTTTTTTCTTTTTTCTCTTATCGTGATTTGGGTCCATGGCTTATGTATTTCTAATTGCAATGTTGTCGCACTATTAATGAGTGGAAGGTTTGGTAGATTCTGTGTTCAGTAGTGTCAGATGAGATAAGTAGAAGTGTCTGGTACCCTTGTTGAACATTGTGGATTATACACTTCTTGAAGTACTAGAACATTGTGCGGAAAATACAGTAAGTTCGCAGAGGAGACTTGCTACAAGTCTAAGGAATAGCTAGGTGTTTTAGAGATGTATATGAAGACGAGCTAGAAATGTTAGAAATAGTAATATCCGGCAGGTGGAAAGCACCATGAAAAATACCGTGGTTACAATGGTTTACATGGAGTAAAGCTGTGTAAAGGGTATGATACGTTGAGAAACCCCCGACTGATGCCGGGTGTTATGCGTGAGTCTCCGCTAAGTCCATCAACTTTTTCACCGAGACACCAGAAAGCATCGTAGGCCACAGGTTTTGATAAGAACGTAGGGTGTCGACCTCTGCGACACGTATATGTTTCTCTAGTTCGCCCGCAACTTCGTAGGGCTCTTCTAATGCAGTCTGCAGCTCAACCTGGTCCTTGACACGGTATACTTGGCACCATATTTGGACTAGCTTGTGAACGAAGTCACCCATGTCGCCTTCGCTGCGATCGATGATGACCACTTGCAAGCAATCCGTAATATTTTTGTGGTTCCATCCCACGGGCTGGGCAGCCTCGAGCACCTTTTCCTGACATAGTACAATGTCTGTAGCCTTCTCCCATGGGATAGAGGCGAGATCAGAAGAGGTCCGAGCGCACCGCTTGCGTGAAATCCAGACGACAGGGGCAGAACGTATGACACGACCAGTGGCGCCTTGCCTGACCATCACCATCAAATCGGGGTGGCGGAAACATCCGTTGACAAATGCCCGTGCTTTAGGGTCGTTGAAGGAAAGTGCGCCATAGAGAACGAGGTTGCGTTTGGTCTCCTCCCACACAGGATCCGAATGCGGATGATCGCGGTGGGTGGCGGTAAAATAGCGAGGTTCGGTCATAGGCAAGTAGCTAGGAATAAAGCCCGCTAACATCAATTCTCGAGCACTGTCGAAGTTGTAGTCGCATTTGAGGTATGACCGTGTCAGTTGGGCTCCCGTGAGCAGAATGTACCTCGTCAAGTCTATGATGGCGTCAACCTAAAATAATTACCATCAGGAGTGTCGCCCACAGCGTGCAGGGAAGACTGCGTACCGTCTTGCACGTCGCACGGAGGCATGAATAACATCGATGGATGGCTACCATATGACCCCAAGCGTGCAGAGGCCATCGTTCGCCACTGGGAGCCTTGAAGACCTTCCTTCCGAGGACAACAATGTGTTCTTCGTCCTGAGTGGTCCGCACAACATCGTCGACTGCCAATTGGAGGCTGCGGGGACACACTGACTTGATAGCATTCCAGATCTTTTCGACTATGCCCAGGTCCAAATCATCGTCGTTCAGTACGGTCATGACGCTGCTGTAACTTTGGGACAGGAACATTAAAGTAGGTTCTTGGCAGATGAGACGGCAGATATATGAGTAGATGACCTCCAATCTTTCGTCGTAGAACTTGGAAGTTGTTGAAATGCAATAGCTCGCGAGGCGAATCCTGATTTTTTCCCGGAACTCAACTGCCTTATTGCGGATTATTACCTCCAAGGGATCCTCGATTGAGTTATCCCCCTCAGCCCTAGCATTCTGCAACGTTCCGCCAGGTAAAGCGGTATTATCGTCGTAGCCGGAGCAGCTGTGACTGTTGTAATTATCTTGATTGCGTTCAAGGACCCACAGTGCGTTCTGCTCTTGGAGGATAAGTTGATGTGCTCGTGCCTCGGTACGGAACAATAAATTCTCGACTTCAGCCCGTTTCTTCACTAAGCCCTCCCAAAAAGTCTTGTGCCCAAAATCCTATGCGCCGATGTCAAAAGCAGGCTAAACAGAATCTTGTCTGCACCCACCATATCGTTCCTGAATGCCCAGAAACAAATAAACAGGACGAAACACGCAATGCACCAAAGTACTCACCCATAAAACCGCTCGGAGAAATAGACACGGGCGTCGATGCATCTACAAGGCAGGCCATATAGAGTCAAAGAGATCATAGATGCTTGAACAGCTCACCTCGTCAGCAGGTTGTATTTTCTTCGCAAATGACTGTTCCATTCACGGAGCTGCGGAAGGCTGCCACACGACGTAATCGTCGTGAAATCACGGCAATCTAAAGTATCTGGATACGCGTCGAGCAGGGCGTGATGGGCTTTGTAGTTCGTATACACCTTCACACGTTCCTAAATATAAGGAATTATCAGAAGGGCGTCCCTACGTAGTGGACGTATCCAAGCAACCCGCACCTCATTATGCCGAGGACACCACAATCCCCCACCGTTGACTGGAGCACCGCACTCGATATACCCAGTAGTACAGAGAGCTTGGCAGGTCTTCCGTTGCTTTTTTGGAGACCTTAACGGAAGGAGCTCCATATTTCGCTACTACGATGCAATGCTTTGGAGACCTACCGTACAGCCGAACAGCGCGGTTCATAGGGAACAGATATAACAGGCATTAGGAGGACGGGCCTGTGTATGATAGTAGGTCACGTGATGCGTGCAGTGGTACCCTCGCAGTCACTGAGTGGTGCTTCTTCGCTGTTCCGGTCGATTACAGGGGGATAGACTTCGACGGTTTACGAGTGGAGAAGGGAGTTGATCCAAGTAAGAATCGTGTGATGAGAATAAATACTTCCGCCAATTATTGGTCAGTGGCTCAAAGAAGTGCGTACCTGCCGTTGCGGCAGGGCAGGACAAAAGCAAAGTGGCGCAGGTAAGTTGTAACCGACTCTAAGAAACAACGCAGCCTTTATCCCCGCGTCCCTGGACAACTCCTGGCTTTATATGCCCATGTATTCTATTTCGAAATATATTATTTCGCGTGAAACGAATTTGCTAGGACGACGTTACACGATATTACTTCGAGAGTTCATGTGGTAAATAAGAAGACCATATCTGGGGAGTCTGTCAAAAATCACACCGCCGATAAACCCCTAGAATGAGTGATCGGGTATATGTCCTGATGTGAATCATTCCCTAGAAATGGAAGGAAAATACTATCCAAGACTTTGTAAAGGCTGGCTGTAAATCCGTGCCTAGCTCTGCCTGACACTGAAGTTCGAAAGGGCGTACCCGTTCCTTGGAGAGTGGGTTGTGTAAGAAACACCACCTGGGTTTCGACTGGGGTGAGCAGCTTAATTCCTTCATGGTTTAAGGTTCTTCTCGACAGAACCGTGTAGCTACTAACGAAGGCTCGAGTATAGATCCACTGGCAGTAAAGTCATAATCCGTCCGTTGGCATCTAGAGGATACGCTGGTGCCAACAACAGATGACAACGACGAGAGCACCAAATGTTCGGGACGTAGGACACTTGTGCAGAGTCGACGGCCCCAAAAAAACGCTTCCTAGACAATGCCATGTGGGGAAATGGTGGAACACACGTCAGCTCTCGGGTGGGGGATCGAAATATCTGCACCATGAGTGGGCTATTGATGAAGACGAAGGCGTGAACAGAATTCCTGTGTACATAGATATTCCGACTACGATGCCTGACAAGAGGGCCACTTGCAGCACATCGAGTGACCCACTCTAGAGTACCGACTCACGTACCTAATGTGACAGGCCTAAGCCCGTAGGGAAGGGTGCTTATTGACAATTGTAACTTGGTATACAAAACAGCCCCGTCACGACTCACAACCTTTCGTGGAGAATGTCGCGCGCGCCTAAAGACGGTGGATCTTCGGCTGGATGAAAGGCTTGTGCGCATTTTTCCCTGCAGATACCAACATCATCAGTGACGCGTTATCGAAAGCCCTGAGAATGAAAACGCGACGATACATATAGACGAGGGACACGTCTTCCTTCGTGAATTCAGCGTGACCTCTCTAATCGTATAGTCCATAGAAAGACCAACATGCTCAGCCGCCAAGTCACCCTGCCCGGTTCCCGGATAACTGTGACTGCACAAGCTGGAGAAACGCCATGTAGACCTGTGAAATTGAGACTAACTGAATCGCATGGTAGCTATGTACCTGGTATGAGGTGTCACGAAGACAGACAACAAGGTGGCATCCAGCAACTTTTAAGCTAGATTTGGCAATGCCGTCGGTCGCAGCCCCCTTAGTAGGATTAAAACTACTGAGCACCCAAAAAGTTTCGTATCAAGATTTGGTGTCTACGTCTGTTCCCCAAAGCAGACCATGATTTCGTTAGCCGAAAACAACTGAGCTTCTTCGGTGCTCGCAAAGGAGAACGTTCTCGACCTAACGTAATGTCAGTGCTTTGTTTGTATACGTACCACAACAAACAGCAAAATATCCGCTAACACACGGGCGTGGCTATCTATTGCAATATGCGTCTTGATCTTCTTAGATTATTCGGATAGTTTGGGTTCTCTTTCTACTGTGGCCATTGGGAAGGAACGTTGTTGTCTCGACGAGCGCAATTGGGACCGCGAAGAGTGCGAAAACATGAGATTATGTAAATACGTATTCGTACATGTTCACGTAAAGTTATATATGTAGTCAATCGCCGCTACCAGCAAGACTGACATGTTAAGGACTTGTAAGTAAACATGTGTCACTGGCTTAGTGTCCTCGAGAGTTCCGAGCCGGTCCCTGTAGCATCTTAGAACTTGATTTCTCACTGCAAGATCGACCGAAGCGGGTATTGGTAAATGTCCGCTAGGGTCAACACACTGAATTTCAACAATAGAACGAGGATAATAGATAATCGGAGGACAAACTGCGCGAATAATATCCAGGAACCAGGATGCGACAATTATGTGTTCCTTGGACAAGATAGTCATATGCGGGCAAGAGCGACAACCACGAACGGCACTATTGAACCTCATCGATCAAGGTTTATTTAAGAAGACACAGCCAGCGCTATTACAGGCCGCCAGAAGCAGATCGGAGTGGCGGAGAATGAAGGCTACCTGGTAATGGCGACAAGCCTATAGGCTGGCCAGGAATACAAACGAGATGCGTGGATGCGTCCATCTTGGTACTAATACCAACGTGGACACGGACCAATCACAAACCGTGCATTGGTAATTCTCCCGGGCAGCACCTGTGTTCAATTGACAACTCACTTCCAACGGTCGAATGCCGAGGATAGTCATGCTACTGCTGCAGCCAGTCAGGCAAGGTCAAATGGTCAACATGCAACAACCTTGAGGCTCAATGAATACCCAAACAATTGAAACAAATCGCCCCGTAGGGATGACCAATGGCAACCACATTATGACACATATCTCAGGATTGGATTCTATAGCTCCTGTCTTTTTGGCCGCTGGCAACCGCACAATAGAGAATGGTTACTCGCTCAGTCGCAATAACCCCTCGGATTCCGGATTGACTCCCCCCACAACCCATTAAGGTCCATGTCGTTTCCAGTACATGGGGAATTTGGCAGTAGGAACTTGTTCCGATTCTCAATTCATCCCTCGGACAACGCCTTTCTGCAGGGTGTTACGTACCTGACGTACAGCATAATAGGTGCACGCTGTTCCGGGAAACAGAATTTAGCTCATGCAACCAGTAGTCAGGGTCCACTTACGGGCGTAATTTGGGCCTTCAGCCAATAGGTGACTCTCCATTTCATTGCGTAACATACGATAGGGAAGCTGTTTGCCATATAATAGCTTCGGGGTGTATGCGCACCTTTCAAACTCATCCTTCTCAATTCACTATCAACCACCTTGCTCTCGAAATGTCCTCAGAAGCACACAGCGCGCTTGCTGTCCCCATCTCCATTGGCAGAGACCCAAACAATCGTCCAAGACCGACGATATGGTCTCTGGAGTCTGCCACTGTAGCAACATCGTCAGCCATTCAAGTGAGGTGTGATAGACTTGACCGCGAAGGTGGGGTATGTTGCAAAGACCTCAAAGGGAAAGAAGACCATCGAACCCTCATCGATCCGGACGTTGTCCGTGACGTGTAAGCTCTCAATATTTTACGCGTATTCCCCGTAATACTGACCTGTGAGCTTGTTAGAATAATTGGCCTTTCGGACGGCCTTACAGTCCCCTTTGCCCTTACCGCTGGTCTCTCGTCTCTCGGGAATTCTCGCTATGTCGTGATGGGGGGGTTAGCTGAGCTGATTGCGGGTGCCATTTCTATGGGAATTGGTGGCTTTCTCGCTTCCCAAGCCGAAAGGGACCACTACCGCTTTCTGAGGCGTCAGACTATGTCAAGATTACATCATACTTGCATGGGAGAAATGGAACGGGAGGTGTTTTCTGTTCTAGGACCCGTGGGCGTAGATGAGCGCACTGCGCAGGCGGTTGCGAAGTGCCTACGGGACGTTGAGTGTGATGCAACAGATGTAGGAAGCACAACCACACGCGCGAGCGTGAGGGATGAAGAAAAGCAAGGAACTGAAGGGAAGAAAGACGTGGGACTGACCCCGTTCCTTCTCAGGTTCGGACAAGGTGTAGGTGTGTAACATTTATTTCCCCCATCTATATCGTTTGGAGACTCGTTATTGAACCAACGAGCAGAGGAGGTGCCAACAAAACGGCTCTACATATCCGCCATAACAATAGGACTGGGTTACTTGGTCGGAGGGATCATCCCTTTACTTCCTTATTTCTTCATAAGTCGCGCACACATTGCATTACTTTATTCCTGCATCGTCACAAGTATCGTACTACTCATTTTTGGTACGGTCAAAGCACGCGTCACTGGTGCTGCAAATAACTTACTAGGCTATATTTGGGGTGCAGTGAGTACGTTGCTTGTAGGTGGTGCGGCGGCGGCTGCAGCGTATGGAATGGTAGTACTCCTAGAAACGAATTATTCATAGTTTACACCCACTCCGACTGTAGGTCCGCTTTATTTTACAGAGTCCTTGAAGCCTGCTTGCCATGTATGACTATGCACCTATTGATGCTTACTATTTGTACTAGCACTCATCTATTTCCAGGTTTTTGTGGTTACAAACATAATTATCATTGTTCAGCAGTGTTGTCATAGACTACAATCAGACAAGTCTGACCAACACAGGTGATTACTAAGGATGATAGGGTCTTAGTTATAGACTAGTTCAATATGAGTGTATTTTCAGAGAGAGGAGAGGTATGCTATATTTACAAACCATGAAGTATCTGTCAAGATGTGGTTGCCTAAATGGCCAGGGAAATCTATGCTATTTGCATGCATAGTGTCATGTTTTTAGGTTAATTGAATAGTATTCATGTGATGGAAATGTTGAGTTTGTGGCAATCAGATGACAAATAGAAGATAGCCACAGAAGATAGGAGTCATCCAGGAGGCTATAAGAATAGCTAGATAATTACAAATACACTGGCAGAGAGGGGAAGGAGTCTTCAATGCTCACCATGCAGCCCATAGCAGTCCAATCCTTTGTGTGATGTGACCTCACCCATATATCCCTGTGCTACTGTTTCCATATCTATTGGCTGTCTGACAGAACCTTCACAGGAAATGTGTTTGGTCATCTGCAAGATTTGATGGGGTAAAAAAAAAGGAAAAGAAACATAAAAGTAGCTGGCATAGAAATGCAAAGGGAAATGTCTTACAGTAAGGGACAAAAGTGTTGACAGCTTTGCAACATTGCTCTTGTTTTGACCATAACTCTGGATCCATATATCACAATCTTTCAAGAACCATTAGAAAACCTATGTTCCCAGCTTCCAAATGCACTAAGGTTCATATCAATTGGACCAGTATCCCCTGAGATACTTAGGTTTCTTTTCAGAGAACACCTGTCAATGCCTTTGTCCCTTATGAGTATGACTATGCAAAATGGTTGTTACACTGTGTTTTGGTCCACCATATATCCACTCTCATCTAAACTAGTGTGTAGAAAGCTGAATAGAATGGACTTGAGGTGTGTGACAAAGGCAAATCATCCCTTCCTGGCTAAACACAATAGGAAGGCAAGAAGGGAGTTTGTTTCAGCACACAGAGACTGGTCTTTGGAGGGATAGAATGGAGTCATATGATCACATGAGACCAAAATCAATTGTCTAGAGTTATATGGAAGGAAGTGGACATGGAAAAGGCAGGTAAGGGTCTCCTTCTCTTGCCCACCTATAATGCCTAGTAAGGAAGGGGTGATTTGCCTTTGTCACACACCCCAAACCCATTCTATTCAGCTTTCTACACACTAATTTAGATGAGAGTGGATATATGGTGGACCAAAACACAGTATAACAGCCACTTTGCATAGTCATACTCATAAGGGACAAAGGCATTGACAGGTGTTTTCTGAAAAGAAACCTAAGTATCTCTAGGGACACTGGTCCAATTTATATGAACCTTGGTGCATTTGGAAGCTGGGAACATAGGTTTTCTAATGGTTCTTGAAAGATTGTGATATGTGGATCCAGAGTTATGGTTAAAATGAGACCAAGGTCACAAAGCTGTCAACATTTTTGTCTTTCACTGTAAGTTACTGGGGTCATACATACTATTGGGAAGAGGCAGGTAGCATTTGGAATGCAGGTAAGTGCTTTAGGAATTTTGTCAAGTGATCCCTACTTTGGCCCCAAGTACCACATTTTCAAAGCCATTGTTGAGTACTTCATAAGTCAAATTAAAATAGTAACAAAAATTAAACATCAAGTTTGTGATCAAGTTTTCAGGCCATTGACTCACCTATGGTGCACACAATACAAGTCATATTTGATCAATTTGTTGCAAGGACAAATAATTATGAATAATAGCATTGGATTTGTAGTGTCTGAGTTCATTTACTATTAGTGAACAGTGATTTGTGCATTGGACCACATTTCATGCAGTTACAAATGTCACAGTACATCACAATGAGTCACAGCACCAATTTCATACCCTGCTCAGTACAGCATGATCATGGATGATGCATATCAATTGTCTTCATAGTTTCTGTTTTAAACCTCCAATGCAGTGAGTTTTGGCAGGTGACATGAGGGTGACAAAAGTGGCTGTCACACTGTCAAGTTGATTTCTTTATTTCTTGCCAGAATTCCATGTTTTAAGTCCAGAGAGCATTGTAGTATATACAGTGGGTCAAAAAACTGTCCAGATGTTTGCACATTTTGTACTAAATGCAATGTGCAGCAGTAGCCACTAACCCTAGGCCTAACATGTCAGTGTATGAAATGAAGTACTCCCTCTTGACTATCTATTGGTCCATAATTCAAGGGATATGGATAAGATCTGATCAAATGGCAGCTGTTTC
>JADGIP010000222.1:0-27145 GCA_016618355.2 Astraeus odoratus | reverse complement strand
GCCCAGGCTGCAACTTATCACAGAAACTAATTAAGTATTTTGTTTGCACATGCAGATGACGTACTTGTGGAGGGCATGCTTGTGGAGGGCTTCTATACAATATGCGCGTGTATGGAAGGCCCTGTGTGTTCAGAGAATTAAGATGTAATCAGGAAATTGAAGATTAAAGAAAGAAAAACTGATTCGCAATAGAAGATGCTCGTGCATGCGCTTATCACAGCATAATAACAACAATCATGTGTGGAAGGCAGGAGTGTGGAGGGCATGCTTGCAGAGAGTATGCGTGCAGAGAGCAGGCATCCAGAGAGCATGCGTACGGAGGGCGTACGTATGGAGGGGCGTGCGTGCGGAGAGTATGCGTACAAAGAATTAAAGTATGCTCAGTAAATTGAAAACAAATTAGAAAGAAAAAGAAAAACAGACCAACTGTAGAAAACGTACGGGAGGGTGTACTGTGGCCTAGTTCATGTGACCTTGCAGTTCGGGCGCTGTGGGTACAACCAGAAGGAAAGGACGGATGGTGGATACATGAATGAAGTATCATGCGGGCCAGTAGGAGTCGATACGTAGTGTGGGGGAGAGCGAGCTGCGAGGGTGGGAAAGGAAACAGAGAAGCCCCTTGTGCTGCGTCACACAACGGACATAAACTTACCTTAAAACTCACCTGTGTGGAGACCTGTGAGATGGAAGTGGTGGATAGGCGCAAAAGGAACGGGAGGGCGAAGGAGAGAGCTGGACCACAAGGTTAACAGCGACGAGGAAGAGGAAAGGAGGCAAGAGGCCCCTTCACTTACATATTCTAAATTCTGTATGCGCCTCATGTCTCGACTGGCTCGTCGTATGGAAAGCCGGACAACCATGAAATTCGTTCCGGTCCTCTATTGGTGTGCAGCAAAATCGGTAAGTTCCTCCGTAGATCCGCAACTGAATATGAAATGACGCCGATTTCGCCGGAGGTCCCCCGACTAAATTTTCACTACTGCTTGGAAATGTCGACTGTCGTCAAAAAAAACCCTTGCTTGAACAAGGAGTGATGAATAAAAATCACGTATGTAGTGTACACAATATACATTCAAGTATGTAAAGTTAGGGGAACAATGAATCTGTGGAGTGGCAACGCACGTGCTTGTGGGCGACGACGTTGCGCCTTTAGGGAGGTGCATGAAGCATTGCAATAGAATCCGAGAACATTCCAACACATATCTCCCGTAAGATCGAGTCACTGATCTTGATGGCCATCTAGCAGCCCCACATCACGAGGATTGCTCCAAATATCCAGTTCGCCGCTGCCTTAATAGCATATGCCGCATACAAATGCACAGTACTCATAAGTTAGAGTATATTAGCAACACACCTGATATCAAAAAATGAGAAGCAAAAAGGCATAATATGCCTAATGCATGCGATAACCCTAGCGAGAGTAGTAAGAGGTTAACAAGAATATAGTCTCTATGTTCTTCATGTAGATCGTCGCGAAAAATGTTGTCAATGACTCGGTGTCCGTATCGCAAGAGCAGTAGCGACTAGTAGGTCTGCCATAAACTGGCCGGGCTGTCAATCAATCACTGAGTATATTCAAGCCAAAATACGGTAAAGGAAGCTTCGTACTGGGTTAATGCGGAGCTCGCCGTCCTTTGACACGGCCATCATCGTAATGCGATACGTCGCCACGACAACTCCATGCGCGTCCACGCACTGCAGACGTACGTTATGTACCCTCATTTCGGTTTGCATTGGATCGAAGCGCACCACCATTTCATTGCGCAGTAGACCGGAGCTTGACCTCCAGTGATACATTCGGTCGTCGGGTCCTCTGAAAGACCTCTTTCCACCACTTTCTCGATGCAGTTGGACTACTCGGTGTTCGGACGTCATGTTGATGACAAATGGGCCAGGGACAATGTTCAGTGTGGAATGAGTAAGATATGGCGAGATGACATGACAGACAAGGGCCCCGCCTTGGCCACCTGCATGCAGTACGAACTGCCATTGCGACGTGGTGCGCGAACTTTGGAGATAGTATCTATCATAAACAGGCAGATCAACTGCATCAGCAAAGAGTAAACCGCACATGGAGGAGATGATACATACAGGATTGTGCTCTTGTCATTTGCCTTGATCATTTTGTCATCACCCAGGAGTCCCCCGACCCTGTACACATGGAACGAGGAATGATGGCGTGTACTTTCCATCAGCTATGCTGAACACCAGCAGAGCCTGGGCTACAAGTGGAGGGCAGAGGGCAGAGGGCAGAGTAACGGTGGGAAATAAGGTGTGCATCAGACACCACGACCAGCACTTCGGGTTAGGTGTGTCTTTATATACGACAAGAGCGGTGTATGGCCATGTGTTGGCGATCATGGTGGCGGGCGCATCACAGGTTGCGCTATTCAAAGAAATCATACATTCGGAAGATTCTTGCCATTGGTTGAAACGGACAGAAGCTGCGCATAGCTAATAACGGGTAATTGTATATCAATTCTGATAAACTCCTCACCAGCCCGACATGCCAGGGATGGTATCGGGAGTTTAGTGGACGATCATGAACGCGGGGATAAAACTACGAGCGCCAACGGTCGTTTCCGACGAAGTGGGGCAACCAATGATAGGACAGATATCCTGGCTTACGAACCGGATCCGAAGAGGCATAGTGCATGGCCAGATCGCAATAGGGTGATAATGCATGATGCACGGGAGAAGTCAGAATCCATTTCAACTTTCCAAATCCAATTTGCATTGGTGGGTGATACTACGTACTCATGCCGTCGGGAAAGCAATGCTGTATTTGTAATGAGACAGGAGCAAGGATGGTTGGACACACCTGGAATAACCGACGGACTTGTTTCCACAGGTTGGACAACACCGAATTAGTAGTTATCTGCATCACATTTCGGACGTAGTATCGGCCACATGTAGAACATCTAGCAAGGCGGCATGCACTGGATGTGTGTATATGCATGCTCGTTGCGAGGATATTGACGGGTTAGATTTTTAGAACCAAACCTTAAGGAAGCCAGAATATCGCAACGCTACAATGGATCCATATCAGCGAGTGGGTGGTGGTAAAAGCTTACAAGCCTGGAACTTGTCCTTGGATATGTATGTAGGTTGATGACATAATCCGCCGTGACAAGTCGGAATATTTTTGTTCTCACGGTAGCTACATCTGGTTTGAGGACAGTGGACGAGTTGTTGACATTCCCCGTCTTTCATCTCGATGGCCTCCAGGATCGCACTGAACACGCTCAAGGCATCCGGTATATCCTATTTCATTGTTCTGTCTTGAAAAAAATCTCGTACTCATAGCTTCTGGTAATGTTTTTAAGCCCGACCCCGCGCGGTACCTACCGTCACCCGAGCAATTAATGCGTGCGTGTTCTTTCTCAGCCAGGTCCCATGCCAGCGTGCTGATAATGGGCCGCACAGTCGTGCCATGAGCACCTCGAATCCCCCTCCGTCTGAGCGTGCCTCCGAGATCATTAACACGCTCCCATCTTCTCCGAACCTCATTACGAAGACGGGTACTGCTGTCCTCGGTACTGGCCTCCTCGCCACTGCCATTTCTCAAGAACTCTATGTCGTGAACGAGGAGACCGTGGTAGCTGCAGGAACTTTCATTCTTCTAACTTACATTGCCAAGGTGCGCCGAGATGCAACGTTATTACCGCGCTGGGCCTAAGTTTTGTGTCTCTTTGTACAGCTTATCCGGGAACCCTACCGTGATTGGGCAAATGGCCACATCGAACGCATCAAGAGTGTTCTCGAGAGCTCGCGCAGTGAACATACCCAGGCTGTCAAAGACCGCATCAACTCCGTCGAGCAAATGAAAGACGTTGTCTCGCTAACGGAGGGTCTTTTTACCATCTCGAAGGTCAGATAATGGCACCGCTGATGAAGAGGCATTTTCTCAATTTGGACCGTCATGTTTTGTGCGTGCAGGAGACTGCCGTATTAGAGGCAGAGACCTTCGTGCAACGTCAAAAAGTTGCTTTGGCGTCTGAAATAAAGACCGTTCTGGACAGCTGGGTCCGCTTCGAGCAACAGCAGAAAGAGAGCGAGCAGGCGGAGCTTGCAAAGGCCGTCATCTCCAAGGTTATGACTAGCCTGAAGGACGAGAAGACTCAGAGGGAGATCTTGGTTAATGCTGTAGCCGAGATTGAGCGTGAGTAAACAGCTCACATTAGCAGCCATGAAAGTGCTAACACACTTGCAATAGAACTCGTGAAAAGCAAAGCAATCTAAATGGACGCGTGGTCGAGACTAGCTAGATTATGGATAGAAATGTAACGACTGTGTCTTTCTATTCTATACAGCTCGCACTTTTCCGAGTATCCGCCATTATCATGCCAATGCCATCCTCAATAGACAGCATCTACGCATTACACGCTTGCACTTGTGATTTTTGAAGTAATGTGAATGGCTAGTGGGACCAAACAATGCCAAACTAGGATGGCCGAGATGACGCGCTGTCGCGCTGTGCAGGGGACACCTTTCGCGTTCCGGCGAGCACACAACCTTTATACTCTGTGCGGTCTCACGTCGACATTGCGGGTCTACCTTGTCGGACGACATACGACACTTTCGCGATGGACACCGACCTCATCAAGCTCGTCAACCGTCTCCAGGACACATTCAGTAACCTTGGTACGCATATAAGCTCCTTTGGGCAACGGGGAAGCAACTGACCGCTCAACGTTCTCCAACAGGCGGGGAACTGGACATGCCCCAGCTGGTCGTAGTAAGTACAGTCACTGTGCAACGGCTGATGTGACTGGGTGGTGTGCCGTTGATGAGCGTTCTTTGTAGGTCGGTAGCCAATCTGCAGGCAAATCCAGCGTGCTCGAGAAGTACGTGTCTGCTCCTGGTTTATGTGGCTATAATTTACACCGGCAAATTTCTTCAGCATTGTCGGACGAGATTTTCTTCCTCGCGGTCAAGGCATTGTCACACGCCGCCCCCTCATCCTCCAGCTCATTCACACTCCCGTCCCGGACCTGTCCGCCAACCCGCCCGCATACACTGAATGGGCACAGTTCCTCCACCTCGACAAGCGATTTACCGACTTCAACGAAGTGCGGCGTGAGATTGAGCAGGAGACCTTCAGGGTTGCTGGGCAGAACAAGGGTGTCAGCAAGCTCCCCATATCGCTGCGCATATACAGCCCCAATGTGCTCGACCTAACTTTGGTTGACTTGCCTGGCCTAACAAAAGTGCGTAGGAATGACCTGGATACATAAAATCACCCCACTGACGATTGGTGAAGATACCGGTGGGGGATCAACCTAGTGACATAGAACGTCAAATCCGGAATTTGGTTTCCGAATACATCTCTAAACCGAACAGGTATATACTCAAAAATAACACGTCCTTCTACCGTCAACTAAGAGACTGCAAAGTGTCATCCTCGCAGTATCGCCTGCCAATGTGGATCTTGCCAATTCAGATGCTCTCAAACTTGCTCGTTCCGTGGACCCTCAAGGACGCCGTACAATTGGGGTGCTTACGAAGCTGGATCTGATGGATGCTGGGACAAACGCATTCGACATTCTCACCGGACGCGTTTATCCACTGAAGCTGGGGTTCATTGGCGTGGTAAACCGCAGCCAGCAGGACATCATAACGGAGAAAAGTATGAGTGATGCACTGGAGGCCGAGGCCGAGTTCTTTAAGAACCATGCCACCTACCGGAATATTTCCCATAAGAACGGTACCAAGTATTTGGCGAGGACATTGAACCAGGTATGCAGCAGCAGTAAAGTCGCAGTATCGTTTACGACGTATTCTCAAGGTCCTAATGAACCACATACGAGACAAATTACCGGATATGAAGGCCCGACTGAACACGTTGATGGGCCAAGCACAACAAGAGCTGAATTCCTTTGGGGATGCCGCGATATTTGGTGACAAGAATCAGGTAATAGAACATAGCTACTCAATGTGGCCATCATTAACATTTCTGCAGCAAGGCGCTCTTATTCTCAGACTTATGAATCAATTTGCTCAGGACTTCATCTCGTCAATTGAAGGAACCAAGGTAGACATGTCGACCAAAGAACTATCGGGTGGGGCAAGAATATACTACATATTCAATGATGTCTTTGGTCATGCACTGGCTTCCATCGATTCAACAGCCAACCTGGACAACCAAGATATCCGGACGGCAATCCGCAATTCGACTGGTCCGCGGCCAAGTCTGTTCGTTCCCGAAGCTGCCTTTGATATATTGGTCAAACCTCAAATAAAACTACTGGAAGCACCCAGCCTTCGCTGCGTGGAGTTAGTGTACGAGGAATTGGTCAAAATATGCCATAATTGCACGAGCGCGGTAAAACATTCATCTCTCATTTAGGTTTCATGTCTGATTTTTGCCTCACATTTCTGGAAATAGGAATTGGAACGATTTCCTCGCTTGCACTCACAGCTCATCGAATGCGTATCGGAACTTCTGCGTGAACGCTTGGGTCCGACGTCGGGGTATGCCCAGAGTCTTATCGAGATCCAAGCAGCATACATCAATACAAACCATCCTGCCTTTATCGCCGGCTCAGCGGCTGCCGCACAGGCTGCAACGGTGCCTTCGCCAAAGCCTGTGGCGCCATCCCGTGTATGTTTTGCCTTTAAATTTATATTGAATTTTTATCTAACCTCTCCCACCGTTGACCCTTTGATCTGTGTCGCTAGCCTGTAAGCGCTGATGCCGTGCCCGGTGGTCCAACACCCGAAGACGGTGATGACTCCGCAAATGAAGAACCAGCAGGCGCGAACGGTGTCCCAACACGGGATGGACGTTCCGTATCATCAACACTTCATGACCGCTCTCGTCCAACTAGCTCCACTGTTCCTGCAGCCACTTCCTCAGGGAAAACAAAACACCCTCGGCATTCGTCGGTCCTTCCGACATCGCATTCTCATGGTCCCGCGGCGCCAGGAACGTCGCCACATACAGCGCGGGAAACCTTCCTCAACTACTTTTTTGGTCAGAACGGCCCTGGTCCCCTCGCAGGCTCGAGCGTGGAACGGTCGCATACGGGCTTGGCCCCTGTGCCAACAGGTAGAGACACTTCGGGGGCGGACACGCCAGGGCCCACTGGCATATTAGCGCCTAAGAGACCACTGGATGGGAATAGTGCGGCATTTGACATGAAAAGCCTGGGTAAACACATCGAGGCTGTGAGTAAATGTGTAGTCGATTCCCTGGCTGAACACTAATTAAACTGTTTGGTGGTTGGGGTGAAGGTCTCCGGGGCTGGAGATAACGGTTCGCACATGACACAACGCGAAGAAATGGAAACGGCTCTTATTCGGTCACTAATCGGGTCCTACTTCTCGATCGTTAGACAAAGCATACAGGACCTCATCCCGAAAGCCATCATGCACCTTCTCGTCAACCATTCCTCCAAGCATGTGCAAAACCGATTGGTGGCAACACTTTACAAGCCTGAACTGTTTTCAGATCTGTTGAACGAAGATGAGGCACTGGTGGCAGAGCGGACAAGAGTGAAGGCGTTGTTGGATGCGTACAAGGAAGCCTTTAAGACCCTGTCTGAAGTGAATCTTAAGACAGTTTAGACTACGATTCCATGTTACCCTCATGCTTTTCACTAGCCTAGTTTTCCATAGGTCTTACAGTATGACACTACAATATCATCTTCAGTCGGAGATTTCACCAAAACTAGGGAAACCAACCATCATCCATTACCAATATGCCAACACGCCAACACAGCAACAAACACTAGCACGAATGCAGGTCTAGATACAGAGCTAAGTGAACGTATTGTAAAACGTACTAACCAGGATAGCAAGATATGAACGTGAGACGCTAATTCTCAGGGCAAGTACGGGAAGCGACGGCCAATAAAGGCCAAGGAGAGCGTGGGCGGCGCGGGTACACCCCAGAAGACTCGACTATTCGGGTGGAGTAACAGTCTTCAGTTGACGGGCTCTGGCTGCCCCTTGACAGCAACCCACTTCTCCTTGCTAGCATCCTTGGCAGAGCTATTAACGGCTGACAGTGCAGTAGTGGGTTTCTCAACTTCCTCTTCGGAAGTTATGCTCTCTTCGGTGTCAGCCTCAATTCCGCCATTGCTGCTATCTGATTCAGAAGACGAAGATTCGCTCTTGGCGTTGCTGATGATCACGGGCATCACAGCCTCCGTAGGAGTACTCGTACCACTTGAGTTAATAACAGTGTTGCTGGTCGAGCTGGTCGCACCATCGAACTTCAGAGCAGTCTCCACACGATGTGTTTTCTTGACCTTGGTACGTTCTTTCCTCTCGAGCTTCTGCTGAGGGATGAGTAGGGTGGCCAACGTGGACTTACTGTATAGCCGCACCTCTTTGATTTCCTTCTCTTCTAGCTGTGTAATGGTGCCAGATCAGTCATGTCAACTCCGGTGATGTAATTTCAAAGAGGCGCACCTCCTTGGCCAGCTTCTCCTCCTTCTGAATCGATCGTTAGCAACCTATCGAACAAGTTATGGAGCACTCCGACATACCTCCTTGCGTTCTTTCTCCTCAGCCTAGGCAACCATGTGAGGATCAGCTTGCTAAGTACCTAATCATATGGTGTATCTTCATACCTCCTTCTTTTCCTTGGCTTCCCGCTGAATACCGAAAGAACCGTTAATAACCCATATCCAAGTTCCGAATAAGCCCGATATCTACTTACCTCGGCCTTCTCTTTCTTGAGCTTCTCCCGCATCTCACGCTCTTGAATCACCCTTGTCACGTGGTCACTGTTAAGATCCGCAACATAGATTGCGGAACAGTTGTACATACCATTCGCTAACTTCGTCTACACATTCGCGTGGACGGAGCTTGTTCTTGAGAAGGTATCCCTGCAAAGCGGCTACCTGTAGCGGACATTAACGTGAATCCCACGGAGAGGAGGCAGTTCTTACACTGAGTTCACCCTCTGGAATTGCATTCGCGAAGCGTTTGGCCAGCTCAGCGATTTCCACCTCTTCCAAAACTGGAATGGTATGTCCTGGTGCTTTACGCTTGGGCAGAGGGAGATTCTTCTGCGAAATGTCAGTCTTCTCATCTGTAGCAGGGGTGGTAGATGTCGAATTGGAAGGACCCTTGGGCTTAGACGGGAAGAAGCACTTGAAAATGCCTTCCGCTTGCCATTTCGTCGCGTGGGTGAAGTTCACCCAGACATCCATGCGGCCCGGGCGACTCAGTGCAGGATCAAGGCGCTCGATATGGTTAGTTG
Organism: Astraeus odoratus; assembly: GCA_016618355.2. Lineage (NCBI taxonomy): Eukaryota > Fungi > Basidiomycota > Agaricomycetes > Boletales > Astraeaceae > Astraeus > Astraeus odoratus. The sequence continues at coordinate 17,931 of JADGIP010000222.1, read as the reverse complement.
TGGCGAAGAGGAGACTGGATACGACATCGGGCGGAGAATCAGCTAAAGTGACGCAAGTTTACGGGAATAGAGAAGCCGGGACGCACCGGCCTTCCGCTGCAGCGACGCCATCAAGGCTGTTCAAAAGCCCACTCAAACTCAGGGTAGATCCGTCAGACTCATTGTTATTCGTGTTGCTGCTTGCAGTAGGGACGCCAGTGGAAGAGGAATCACGACTAACGGAGCGCGTGAAAGCCGCGTCCAAATCTTCAAGAAGCAAAATACATCTGCAACGCCACAAATATGTATAAGGCTCGGCCGATCAACATGGATATTGCGCACGAACCTGGATGGTACATGACTCATCAAAGTGGTTAGCGTATTATCACTCATCCTGTGTTCGTTCGTGTCAACAAACTTCCAAAAGTTCCGGTCAGTGGCACTTACCCCTTCGACGACAAACTAACAACGTAAATGTCCAAACCAAGTTCGCCGGCTAATGAATGTATTAACGATGTCTTTCCACTAGTTCATGGGGTGTTCAGCTTCTAGCACGGAGCATTAGAGAAACGATCACAAACCTTCCAGGAACGCCGTGAAGCAGATAACCCCGACGAAAGGGAATACCTGGAAATGACTATGAAATTAAGATGTATGGCAGCTTAATCCTACCGACCTCTCTCGGCGTACCTGTGGGTGCAATTGAGCTTTCCAATTGGGGATATATCATAGATGTAATACTTACCAGTCTTCCGAAGCTAAGAAGTCCTTACAATCGGCCAAGAGCATATCTTTCACGCCTGGTTGGAGCACAATAGAACTCAGTGGACGTTTCTGCCGAGCTCCATTCCACCGCCAGCACCCGTAGGTGCTACGAAGGAGTCAGATTGTGTTCCGCTGGAGATGGACTGACTCACGTATCCGCCATGAAGATGTGGACGCGATGCTCAGCATCCTTCTCATACTCGCGCTTCGCTTCCAGAACGAGTTTCTTGAGAATGTCATTGCTTCGAGCGACCACGCTATGTATCCGATTAGCACGAGCCATGTGGGACAGATGTTTAGGCGTACCTAATCTTGAGAGAAGCACCATGGCCGTAGTCTGGGTAACGCTTAGTCCGGGTTATCTGTGGAAGGACACCTGAGTGCATTTGCCGACAGCGCGTAATAAATGCTTGAACGTACCCGAAGCCAATGACCGCGGTAATAGATTGTATGTGTGGTATCTGACACCAGACGTCAACTAATCAGGCCAAATTACGAAACCCTGTCACAATAAGCACCTACCTAGACTGGGCATGAATGCAACCTTGCGTTTTTTCCGACCATGTACGAGGGTTTCGTCGTCCTGCTCGTCCTCGTCCTCCTCCAGGTCACCGGTGGTGGACTGTGCGAGACCATTGCGGGTCACGGAACGCGTCGTTATTTCGAATTCTCGACTGCGGCCCCATGCTGGTTGCTAACGGTGTTGAATCAGTATTGCGGTGAACTTAGCTAGTGTGCATTTCAATTCTTGCCTTGGAAAGCCAATGCATCAACCTAAAGGACGGTGTTAGCTCCTCTCGTCGACATACATCAAGCAGACGTATTACCAGTCATACGGATAGTCTTCCTGACTAAAGTGTGCTGTCAAGAAGAAGGCTGCGTGGCAATGTCAGTACATATAAAAAAGAAAGAAAGAAAAAAGAAAAAGTGGTGCGGGACGTAATGCCAGCGTTAGACGCACAGTCGACGAAGCCGTTCCAAGCTGAGACAGATATGCGCCTTGCTGTCTCGACGGTGCCTCCGATGACTACCAGTTTCTGACGAGGGCAGTCAGTGGCTGCGGTCTGCGGCGGCGCAGCGGGAATGAGTACGCACCAGAGTGTCCTGCAACGCATTGGTGTTCATCCCCAAGGGGGAGAGCATGTTTTTCAGGGTCTCCATGGCGGATGGAAAGTTTGGAGAGGAGGAAAGCGAGAAAGTAGGCCGCTCGTCACGGCCAGTCTTTTTAAGGATTTTTATTGGCGCCTCGTGCCTGCAATTAAGTATGCCTACAGTCAGGGTAGCTGAGAGCAGAACACTAGTTACATATATTACTTATGTGACGGGATCTATAGTACGCAACTCGGTAAGACTTCCGCAGTGGAAGAGCCAGCTATTAGCGTGCGGGCATAATAGTAAGTATGTGTACTGGCGTGTGATCTCAGCAGGCATTTCCCCGTCTAAAATGGTCGGAAGCAACTCGGATAAGAACAGAACAACCCGTGCACATTGTCGAGATTAAACCGGCAAGTTCGCAAATTTACGTCTAATAGTTGACAAACGGACACCCAGTGGGAGATTGTGAGGCGTTGAAAATACCAGATGCTAAGCTCATAACCAGGCGCGGAGGGGGGTTCGACTAGTAACTAGTATCTGCACGTGGAGCCGGTGTCTTCTTGAACCGCTGTCACCAGGAACGTCTCCAACTTGGCAGCCTATACGGACGCGATCGGTCGTCTCCATGCAGGCTGCGACATGGGTACTTATGCCTCCCAGGTGTTCCCAGCCCTTGATAGATTCGATGCTCAGCTATGTACTACGGACACATACACGCGCGTTGCGCCGTGTACTGTCGTGACGGATGTTGTTATTGAATCAGACCGAGTCAAATTCAGTAACTGTGCCGCACGTGGACTGGGGGTCCGGATCCCATTGCAGAGTCACGACATTTCAGTGTCTGGTGACCCCCTGTCGATATGGAAAAACATAGATGCAGTACAATGCAGATGTAGAATGGAACAACGCATGCATTCGTTCAGCGCCCCGCATATCCCCCAATCCCCTCAATTTGTGATCTTCCGCGCACCAAATACACGGGAACATACCACTGTTTTACAGACCGCTCCTCTCCGGTTGGCCATTTCGGCCACCCTCGAGGGACTAGATCTGTGTGACGTGAGGACATAAATATGGAAACCATACGCGAGTGGCGGCGGCTCCAGATGTCACATGTATCGCTCCCCCAGATCTCCGACGCGACCTCACGAGATGCGTCGAGCTCCAACTCGCCTTTGCCTAGAATAGACATAGAGATACATATGTACGACAACATACTTGACGGCCCCGAGAATCATGATACAGACATACACACTTCAACGAGCCGTTCCAGAACTTCGCTTGCTCTGGCGACACGCCATTATGCGGACGTGGCGGGCCTGCCTGATCAAGTGAGGACTGACGTGGACACGTATTTCCCCTCTGAGTGGATGGATAGCCTGTCATTCGATCTGATCTAATAGCAAAATGAAATCAAGTGAGGGCAAGGAGAGGTCCAGCCATCGGCGGCTCTTGCTCATATCATGGCGCCACCGCAGGGCCGTTGTAACTCGACGACGTTATACGAAGGGGATAGATCGGTCAGTCGACAGAAGTTTCAGCCACCATCAACCAGGTGTATCCTATAAACAGGTAGCCTATCCCACCTTCGACAAAATAACCAAGCAAGCTTGCCGTCCATTAACACCCCATTGGACCAACGCAGAACGGGGTTCACAAGATATTTAAAGCCTTTTGGAAAATCAACCTGGGCACCCACGGTAAAGTGGTGTGCATATCTGTGATCCTAATTCGCTCCTCCAGGAGCCACTTGGGTCATTGCATGTGTGCCACCACCGCCACCATTCATTACCTCGACGTCGCTGCGCACCTCTGGGCATTTTTATTTCCCGACAAACCTAGAACCAAACGGAGAAGAAGTCGCCACTTCACCAAGTCAGATGGCAGCTGGTCAAGGTAAAGGGTTGAGGTGTTGTGAGTAAATCAGTACTCCATGGCGATGGAACGTGGATACTAGGCCAACGTCACACTATATACGTAAGACTCAATGAAGGATATCATATGATCTCTCAAGGTTCAGACTCTGCTGTTCGAATCCACTCTGCAATATTGCGGCGCCACGCCGCCACCGCCACATTTTGCTGGCACTAGGGGAGTTAACCTAGCCTCCCACTCCGACACCTGGGTGAGGCGCAGGATACTCCTCTAATCCGATCCCCGTACTCATTGGGCTGTCGGGCTCGTGGCATCAACTGCCGGAACTCGGGAGTGGAACGAATATTGACGTATGGCGTACAGAAGCCATTTCAGCTCGTGCTGTTGTAGACGTGACACGGTCTCCGCGGACGTTACCTCATCAAAGTCCGCCTTAATAGAACAACTTGTGGCAGAACTGTTTTGTATGCAACCCATCCGTGAGTCGTGACCGGTCAACGTCGTAAACAATTGAAATGAATGCCGAGACGACGGAGATGAGTGAGGATGCAAAGAGCTTACCAACAAGCTCACAAGCATGAGTAGACAAATACCTCTGAGTTGAGGTGAATTGACAGGAACATAAAATCGGCAATACATGCGAAGAAGGCGTTGTTGGAGTCGGTGAGAGTACGATAGGCGGTAGGCTGTGCATTTTTTCTTAGTAGGTCAAATATCCCCGGCCAGCTGTATTAAAACGTACTTCTATATGTCGTGCACGTACTTCTATAATACAAACGTGTGGTGGCTGCCGATGCAACTCATTTTCCAGGGACATATAGCTAATACAGCTTACAATGCATTTGGTACACATGGAAGTTCTGTAATGCTGGAAAGTAGCACGTCGTTGACAGCGATACACTTGGATGTTTAAGGTACTGCTTACCTAGTCTCTATGTGGAACTCCGCCCATTTCCATTTCCTCGGTCTCGTCCCTGGGATGGGATATCACCAACCCCTCGGTCATTTCTCTTTGCACGCATAGCTGTTCAGCCGCCACAACAGTCCAAATCGACCCTGTAACCATGATAAACCAGAAGAAGAGAGAGGTGGGTATCGAAGCTGAATAATAGGTCGTGAGTACGAGGTGATTAAACACTAGAGTCAGCGCAAAGTCGAGGATGAGCCGAGGTCGCCTGATGAGGGTATATAAGTAGTAAATGCTGGAAGAAAAAGGGTTTAGCGGTGACTTGACTTGGTGTGGGGTACTCACTCTGCTGTGCAAGCGATCATCCATGAGATGGCAATAACCCAACCTCGTATAGGGTCTATCCGCCCAATCCCTTTGTCTTCCCATCCTCCGCCAACTCTCCTTCCGCCGCTCCATGCCCCATAATAAGAGCTCCACCGCTCTTCTCCGGGCATGCCACGCACAGTGGGTTTGCCAGCCATTTCTCGCCAGTCCATGATCATGCCTGTCGTTCAGCGTCATTGGACTCTCAAAGCACCACGTATACCATGCAACCTATTACGAACCAACGTTGGCAGCTCCCCCTTCGTAAAGTAGTGCCGTTGGCTCCGCAAATACAGAGAGGAGTGGCGGAATGAGCACGGAAAGGGTCAAATAGTGTAATGTTTGCATGGAAATGATCTGTGGTAGTCAGAAAGCCGTAGGCGATTTAGCAAGCAGTAGAAGTGCCCCGGAGCTGCTCACCTGAGATATAAGCAATACAGGGTCCCAGCTTGTAGTTTTCCGCGAAGATGCCATGATGGTCTCGTCGTTCCCCTAGACCAACCAGCCCCAGCGAGTCGTTGCAAACATCAAGTTTGCTGTAGCACGTGCCGGTATTACATAAGCCAAACCACTATTCGTCCGTAAGTACGCCGAGCAACGCTAAGACGCTATAACGGTTCTCATTAGAACAGCTACCCCATTGTACGGGTCAGAGCGATGCCTGCACCTGCATACGAACATCTTCCCAGTAATGAAGAGGAAGACATTGTCCGTGAATCATTCTCTCGCCCTCGGTCCGCTTCGTTAACCGACCACTTCATACGACCCTCCACATACTATGGGGAGGGTCCTTTCGATGCACCAAGCTCGGATGAGGATGACGAGGAATATCTCGTCAAGGAAGGGCGCGAGGATGGGGACATAGACTGTGAACAGGAGAAAGGTCTCAGAGTCGGAGGTGGCAAGGTTAGGTTACTAGCCAGTAATGAGGCAGACGCTGATGTCGGCTTCGGCTGTCCAGAGACCAGCCGCTCTTAGAGCTTTGATATTGTCCCTTGCTTCCCTCGTCTTCTTGTCTGCCTGCATAGGCGTGTTTGCTGCTACGACTCTGTACAATGGCAGACCCTATCGCCCGAAGGGAGCACTGAAAGTATCTCTTGATCATATATTTAACGGTACATTCTATGCTAGTACCACTTCCGTTCATTGGGTTCCAGAAGGTTTGAGACCATATACATGTGATCTTCTTAAGGCGCTCATATTACCGTAGCCGGGGATGGGGTGTTCTCGATGATGGAGAATGGATGGATAGTGCTCGTTGATCTGAAAACTAATAAAACAACACCCCTCGTTTCCACCGCAGACATTACAGACGTAATTATATCGAGTTCCTGCGATGCGCGGTGTCGCTAACTCTTATCCGCAGGAAAACGGAGACAATATAGATTGGACTACGTGGAAGCTTTCTCCGGACATGAAATACATCCTCGTCAAAGCAGATCATCGGAAAGTGCGCATGTTTTTTTTTGTACAGGTATAGGAGTTAACGGCATGTTAGCAATGGAGACATTCTAGTTTCGGCAATTACTATGTTCACGATTTAGAAACCAAGGAAACCTTTCCTCTGTTGCCTCCTACTGATCCTCCCGTCACGGCATATGCAACATGGGCTCCGACGGGTCAGTCTATTGCATTTGTTGCGTCCAATGATCTCTATGTCCTTCCTTCTCCTTAGTGAGTACGATTCCATGACCTAATCCACTACTGATTAATGACGTGCACAAGCCCCGGGACGGCTCCTGTTCGTGTGACAACAACTGGAAACGCATCGCTCTTCCATGGTGTACCTGACTGGATTTACGAAGAGGAAGTTTTCGCAACCGACTATGCTCTTTGGTGGTCGCCGAATTCCTCAAAGATTGCTTTCCTTCGTCTGGATGAAACCGCCGTGGACGAATATCGTTTTCCAATTTACAACCCGACGGATGACGCCTATGCCGTTATACCCTACACCGAAGATGTCGTGATAAAATATCCGAAACCAGGATACAACAACCCTATCGTATCAGTACACGTATTCGATATCGCAAGTTATTTGGAGTATTCAGGAGTGTTGTCCGCTACAGAAACTACCGTCGTACTGGATTGGTCTGGTCGCTTCCCTGCAGACAACAGTATCATTTCACAAATTACCTGGGTTGATGATTCGAGTCTGATAGTGAAGGAGGTCAATCGTGCAGCGGATAGCGGCAATGTAGTCTACTTCAGCCTCAACAGATTGTTCGGGGGAACTACTTCTGGCGCAGTAGTCAGGCGGCTGGGTAAAGATGGTGAAGAAGCAGATGAGGGGTGGATTGAATCAGTCAGTACAGTCTCGTACCACAAGTTTTGATGCTGATTCTTCCGCAGGACCAAAATATCTACCCAGTTCCGCCAAGCCTACGATCCGGTGACTCACCTGCTTATCTTGATATCGTGCCGTCAGCGGATGGTTTCAATCATATCGCTCTTTTTGACCCGGCTGACTCCGCAACACCACGTTTCCTCACGTCTGGACCCTGGGAGGTTACCGGTGGTATACAGGCCGTAGATGCTCAAAGGGGATTGATGTAAGCTCTAACACTTTAATTTCCGTCAGATGTCCTGGCACATGACGCTAAGGGATCCGTGTAGATACTTCCAAGCGGCTCAATCCTCCATTGAACGACACCTGTATTCTATCCCAATCTCATCACCAGACGCAGCATCCACCGTGACTCCTACCCCGTTGATAGATGAATCGATGTTGTCTTCATACTCCGCTGACTTTTCACCTGGGGCTGGGTTTTATCTTTTAAATTACCGTGGTCCCGGAATTCCCTGGCAAAAGATAATACAAGTTGACAATCCAGGTAATTTCATTGATTTGTATCTGGCAACACTCGATGCCGGTAAATGCCTTCGATTGACAATGTTTTCTAGACTTTAGTTATGTTCTCACGGAGAATGCTGGGTTAAACGCAACACTCGCTGCGTTCGAGACCGCCACTGTTACTTACTCTACCATCACTAGTGATGGTTATGGTGGGTGTTTGGACTAATATCAACGAATTAAGTGACATTAAGGATGAATTGGTCTTCCCAGAGCTCAACGTGAAGGAAATGCGGCCACCGCGAATGGATACGTCAGGCAGAACTAAGTACCCAGTATTATTCCGTGTGTACGTTTTGTTCGATCTCCTCGTCGCTATGTGACTTAATCACCCCTTACAGGTATGGTGGACCTGGAAGCCAGCTAGTTGATGTGAATTACCATCGTGATTGGCACGACTACCTCGTTTGCACACTGCAGTACATTGTGGTGGTTGTTGATGGGAGGGGTACTGGCTTCCAGGGACGTAAGCTGCGCAATCCAGTACGGAATAATCTGGGCTTCTGGGAGACTCAGGATCAGATCAATGCTGCGCGGTACGTGACTCGCTTATTCTGATCGAACTGTGCACCTATGGGCTTCCTGCAGCATATGGGCAGGTAAACCTTACGTTGACCCGAAACGTATCGGTATATGGGGTTGGGTGAGTTGTTGATGAATTCTGGTATTCATTTGATCTCATGGATCCTCAGTCTTACGGTGGATTTATGGCTTCCAAAGTAGCCGAAGCAGATGCAGGCATTCACTCGCTAGCAATCGCCGTGGCGGTAAGCTTACGCAAACCCCTGCACTTCAGTATCTTACAATCGTGTTGTAGCCCGTGACCAGTTGGCGCTTGTACGGTAAGTCAAGCAGTCTAAGTATGCTCCCCTAAGTCGAGCTCATGTCAGCGCCCTAGATTCAATCTACACGGAACGTTACATGGGTCTTCCGGATGATAATCTTGACGGATATATCAATGCTTCGATTTCGTCTGTGGAGGGATTCCGCAATGTGGACTACCTTCTTATGCATGGAAGTGGCGATGACAATGTGCACTTCGCAAACTCAGCACACCTTCTAGACATGCTCACGAAAGCACGTGTTCGAAATTTCAGATTCAGGATGTTCACAGACAGGTAATAACGGCGTATGAGATGTTGCCGCATGTCCACTCACCGCAACTTTTCTATAGCGACCACTCCATTAACAAGAGAGGAGCAAACAGAGAAGTATATGAATATATGGCATCATTCCTTCTTGAGATGTGGGGCAAGGGTGGTCGTCGCCGAGGGTGGTAATTAGCCCGGACCCTGAAGATGTAGACTTGAGCCGTTTTTGTAGACAGCTTTTTTTGTAACATAGACGTAGACTGCCGTTCTGGGTCAGGCAAGGGACAAACTTTAGCCTTGCAAGTAGCGGACAAGTCTGAACTGGGCGATTCGAAACGCTTCTGTGACGGACCGTGTTACAGCTAGCTTCGTGTTTTCCAGGTCTTTGGAGCCTCTAGGTCAGGTACCATGACTGTCCAGCCAGGGGGTGGCTGCAGACTCGGTTGCAGTGAAGGTGTTTACTGCAGCGATCGCTGTTGCCTATGCTCCGAGCCGGGTGAAGATGGTGATGAAGAACAGCGCTTCGAGCCGCCGCTCATCTCTGCGAATGCCTTGAGGCTAGTCCTTGATGGACATGACGACTGTCGTGCTATGCATGAAACGGAGAGTCCATTTCAACCCAGCGCAGAGGGGGATCATGATGACTTGAGCTTGGCTCCTGTACTGAGCTGTATATCGTTTTTCCTACCTGCTCTTACTAGCCCAGACACCGTGGCCCAACGCGAGGGCACTCCAAGCGTGCTCGTCACGGATGGGCAGCCCACGACAGAGCTTGAATTATCACCTTACTTGCAATACATGAGCAATACGTCCCTCGCGCAAAGTCGGCCAACTAAGATCCTGCATGCGGGATTCTCCTATGAGGATTGGCTAGCCTTGAAGACGCTCTTCGCCAAGGTGGTGAAACTTGTTAACGGTTCGGATCGGTTGCCCTGTTTCTGTTGGATCGGGGACTTACATTTCGCAACAGACGTTGAGAACGAGGGTCGTCAGGTCGTCGCGTTGATACGGGCTGTGATACATCAATGCCATCGAGCGCTCGTGTCGCATTTGGATATGATCGTCGGCGTTCCGGAGGACAATGAAAACCAGCCTAGCAAAGTACTGAAGTCTCCGGATCAACAGCTCCTTCGACACCTTGAACAACAGAAGACAAACCCGACCACCCCACAGCAAGCATGGGCAGCGGCGTGCGAAAGCAATAGCAGGTACGCCTCGGATAACTGTCTAACGAAATTTTTCACTGGACTCCCCTAATCATCATCATCGCGATCTTGTAAGGACGACCGAATATTTATGCGCTCTACACGCTATCCTAGGCACGGCTCTCTTCCTTTTCGGAAAGATAATAGACAAAAATCCCTTTCTTGCGTTGGAAGGAGAACCAACCGCTGCCCTACCTTACTGGTTGTTTGCTCTTGACGTCTTCGAGTCAGGGTACAACCTCCCTACTCGCACCAATGCTTCGTACTCACACAGGGAGCACTGGTTGCTTGCTGTGTCCGACAGTCGAGTTTTGATAGCTCTTATCGGCCAATTCATCACTGAAGAAGAAAATAAGCGTAGTACTACCGAGCTGTTCACGGCCGACAGCAAGTGGGCTCGTAACTCACCACTCGGGACAATAGGAGCTATGCGCCCTCCTCCGACACAGCGGATGGCACTCTCCCTCATGTCGCTCAACGAGTTAATGGTGATAGCTACGGACCAGTTCATGAGGGGAATACTGTATATGCCTCACCACGACTCTACAGAATTCTCGAGCTTTTCCCGCGCAGGAGAATTGCTCACGATCTCCACAGAAGTTCTTGACGTCCTGGAGCGTTTACCATCGTCAACGGAGAGGCAGCATTGGGTTTTATGGGTTCAATCAGTTCTCAATCTCGTTAAGCCCGAGATGTCTACAGAAGGGCAACATGAACGGTGTAATATGGCTAGAGCACGGTGCCATTTACTACTGCGTGCCGAACCAGGTCCGGAAGAGGAGGATAAGCCTGCTTCTTCGAATATCTCTGGGCATTCTGTTGCCGTCGGAGGGGTTGCCCAAGTCGATCCTAAAATGACGATGTAGCATTCTGCTATTTACTTCCATTCTATGGAATTTCTTTTCTTGGTCTTGTTAGCTGTGTTTTTCTTGCTGAGCTTTCTGTTCTTTGGATCCTGGTCAGTTTGATTGTTTGTACCAGGCTTTCGTACTGTAGAGTGTCCTCTGTTGTGGCTGACGGGTCGATTGGTTTATATGAGGTACCCTGTCATCGTCGTTGATCCAAAGCCTTCGCACCAGTATGTATCACCTTGCGCATATCGTATTCGTAAATACAAGTCGTACTGCCGCTATGACAGGGAGTGTAACAATGCTCATAAGCTGCCTCGAACCAACAATGAACCCAGTCCGAATCTGTAGTAAGGTGAGATATTTCTCCAGTGTGGAAGATTCAACTCGTACCTCTATGTCACAACCCTCCATGATTACCTGTCGATAATACTCTCAGTAATTACGGGTGCAGCTGGCAGTGGCGAGTCCTGTTGGAAGGCAACCATCTGTCTATCAACTTCTCTACTGAGGTCACGAGTCGTGACAGGGTAGCCATTGAGACCTCGCAGGTTCAGTACAACTCGCTGGCAAGTGATCGAGACCATAGGAAGTGTTAAACTGTGGTTGAGGTGATAGGTCATTGGCAACATATCATTATGCAATACATATCACCAACCAGGAAGGAAGTAGATACTTCGGATTCTAGACTGTAATTTAGCATTTGCAAGGCAGAGAAGTTAAAGAGGTCTGACTTACATTTGCATATATAGTCCTTGAAAAGGCGGTCTTAGTTCAGTCATCGCCAGAAATTTGCTAGTTGTGGACTCACTAGCATATTATCGTGAACACGCTGTGCAGAACACTTATCTGCAAATGAGTGGTCAGACCCCATGATATTTAAGATGCAAGCTGGGCCTCAACCTACAAGGTAGAATATACATGCTGGAATAAAGGTGGTCAACAGTTTTTCAATTCGAATCGATGTCTTTGGGTTTCTTTGCGCGACGGACTTACCGTCCTTGTAAAGTAACCGGAGGAGTGATGAACGGCGATGTATCGCCTTGGAATACGAGGAAAGAGAGCGCAATGTGACAACAACGAGGACAGTATCGAGAAGGATACTTGCGACGAAGAGAGCCCACTATGCGTAGACGTTCAGCTGACTAACCACAACCACATCGCACAAGACATTTTGAAGTGACTTACGGTGCCTTCTGTAGATATAATTGTCATGATTACTTGCACCTTTCTGCAGCACAAAAGTACTCACCAGCAACCCAACGTACACAGATACCTAGCTCTTGTAGGTGAATGTATTCACCAGCTTTCACAGCCCGCGGAACAGGGCGGGTCATAAATGTCGTGCTAAGGCTATGAAGTCGCTAGATGGACGTACCGGAGGATCGGATGGCATCGATAGCACTCATGGTAAGCACGGCAAGTATGACGGTGACATAGAGTGCTAGCATTGACACTGCAAGAAACCGATGGCACCCCCATATTGCCCATGCTCTCATGAGGACAAGAGCTACAACGTCGACGATTACCGCAACCCGTTCTGTAAAATGCAGTAGAGCTCACCATGCGAGACTTCCACAGATGCAACGATGAATATATTACAGCATACGGTGTACCAGCCACAGAGCTGGAAGTCTGACACATCAACGAAAGGAATACTTGGACGATGCGACGAAGGGACCGAGAGGTGTGACACGCACAGTAGGTGAATCATAATCCAAGATACCCAGTTCTCCAACAAAAATGGCGCCCTGCCCGATGAGGTTGCCATAACGGCTAATCAAGAAAACCGCTGTCATCGGCGCTAAAGGGGCGTTCCATATGTGCTTGACCTGCGGGCAGTAGAAGAGATAGTGAGCAAGGACAGAAGGCCGACTCCGGCATGAATAACGTGCTGTCCCCACCTCATTACTGAGAGTTAACAAGTAATCGTAAGACAACAGAGTAAATCCTGCCGCAACGCAGATCCTGATCACATCAATTGAAGGTGAATCTGGCCCGCGGACTTAAAAGCATGTATCAAAAGGACGCACCTCCTTATGAAGATAGCCTCCATGAAAGCGACAGTGACTTGGTGCATAGTTTGGAGATGCTCTCACAGATCGTTGGTATGAGGAAGACATGCACGGATGCTAAGGTGAAATGTGGGTAGTCTAGCCTATGACAACACGTTCTAGCGTGCTGCTTTGCTGATCGGTGGAACTTGTATGTGAGTGTCGGTTAAAAGGCATGCAAGATGGAGGGTGTGTCTAGCTTAGTCCGATAACTGTCCGAAACTCATATATAACCCAAGTCGAGATGGTGTACGTAGAGTTGCCAGGCGAGTCAATGCTCACTGACAAGCTACACGCTTGGCAACGCCTCACCCAACTATTTTCAGCCGTGGAATCCAATTGCTTCAGCGCTCGCTACGGGAGAAGTGGACCTATCCGCATTGGCCAAGTCTGCGGAGATAGCCATGAATGTAGCACCCAAGCTTGGACCTGAGCCTGAGCCTGGACATGTGTTATGGGCCCCCCGAGGGCACATAATACCTAGCTTATTGGTTAGCACCGCACCTTATCGCTCTAGGGGTGCCGCTATCGCATTATCCCTGCGGGAGCTCCAATCCGAAGTGATGTGTTGCGAAGGAATGGTCGTAAAGCACAGCTAAGTTAGCCTTTGCGGAACGAGTAGCATATCCAGCTCACCGCGCGCAAGTGTCAGACTTCGCCTAACTCTACCATGTAACCGAACGGAGATAATTAGGGACATCAGTAGCCCACGTCGGGCACCACAATGTTCTCGTGATTGCGCTTTGCAGGGTCGCAGAGCACACGACAATCAATATGACTAACTTTAATGACAATATTTCCCAACCACGTCAGACAACAAAAAAAGAACAAACTTTAGAAAAAAAGGGTATAGGTATCGACGAGTTCAAGCTCGTTAGTGGGTATGCCTAGAAGCGCATTCAGCTGGATGGACATCGGGGTAACAAGGTATCACGAGCGTAGCTGAAGGCAACATGACAGGTCAGGGAAGGATTATTGAAGGTATGGATACGTGAGGAAGAACAATTGTAACACAGACTTCATGCGTGATAGGCACAAGACCAGCCTGTGCATCATGGTTCAGCACACGTACTAGTACCGAAGTGTCTGGAGATGAACTAAAACATAAAGATAACACAAATCAAGTGGATCGTTGCTTATACAGGCCTCAACAATCTCAAAAACCAAAGTCAGAGGCAAAATTCATTCACACAAAAGAGGTTTTGGGACAACCTTCTATATCCCATCGTAGGCGTCACCTTCCTCATAGACAGTGTAGGCGGACACTGGACGCTTTGCGTCCGTGGATGCTTCACCTGCTCTTAGGCCGGAGGCTGCAGTCGCAGGAGTTGTAGTGCCAGGCCTAAGGACATGGGCCGGCGCTGGTGCACGGGGCACCACAGCAGCAGGGTCATCAAAGGGCGAAGGAAGTGGAGGAAGGTGCAAGTCATCCGATTGACGCGAAACGTTAGTGTCCATGTCATTCAAACGCCGCGAAATGTCCGCATATTGCGCGGCTTGGAATGGTGTCACGCTGGAGCGACTAAGATCAACGTAATGGGCATCGGAATCACCGTACCCGGTAGCGCTTGGCTGGCGGGTTAGTGAAGTCGCATTAGGTGGTTGTCTGGCAAGTTGTGAAGCGTCGCCGTATCCAGCTGCTGCGCTCGGTTGACGCGTAAGGAACGCGGCATTAGAAGGCTGCCGAGCGAGCTGTCCTGGGTCGCCATAACCCATTGCGGACTGACCGTACGCAGGTTGTACTATTTCTCCGGGGGAGAAGGATGATTGTCCGTATCCGCCGTAAAAGTTTTGGCCCTGACCGGTGAAGTTGCGCTGAGCCGCGAGAGCCGGAGAGGCATTGTTTACATGGCGTTCAATCATAGTGGGTGGCCGAGGGTTATGAGATGGGGCAGGTGGATCATCCATCAAGATGACAGACTGGCGTCGGAAAATACTTGCATTGAAGTCATCGTCCTGCTCCTTGCGGCGACGCTAAGATGGAAGAATAAGTAACCGGAGTTGAACGCCACACGAAGAACGTACCATCAGCCACATGATCAAGAAACCGAGGACGGCAATGCCGACAAGTGTTCCTGCGATACCACCGACGACAGTAGTGACATTAACGGAACCCGACGAAGACGAAGTGCTTGACGCCGAAGGTGTACTTGTAGTGACACCAGGAGTGGTCGCAAGAACAGCAACGGCTGACGTCTGAGCCGTGGCGTAACTGGCCTGTAGAAACACGATGGCGTAAAGTTAGGATAATAAGAGAGATATCATCTTACGGTTGAGTGGACAGTGACTACAGCTGGGGTGGTGGCTATGCTAGTGGCAGCCGATGTAGTTGCTGCTGAGGTATGGGTAGATGACGTAGCAGAAGGTGATGAACTTGTGGACAGAATAGATATACTCGTAGACGAATGAGACGAGGATGAAGTAGGACTGGAAGAGACAACCTGTGACGTCGCAGAAACTACCAGGGTTGGATGTGGGGTAAGAATGGGTGACCAGTAGCAATTGCGACATACCCGAGCTCGTATTTGGAGTGCTAGAATGCTTGTCATCCGCGGAAGAGGTTGTGGAAGGGCTGAATTCGCCAGGGAACGTCGGAGAAAAACGGGCGGCAAGGTTACGATGGACCACCTTGTTCGGGGAACGTTTCTCGATGTTGTCGTGTCCTGGCATGGCTCGGAAGTCTTTTTTTTTTGTCGTGAAGAACGAGTGACTGCAAAAGAATGGACTCGGATAGGGGAAAGAGAGGAAGAGGCCTCGTGAAACTGAGACACCCAATGTTGTAGTTGCCGGGGATGACTGAAAGCGACGACAAAGGATGCTCATTCTTCACCAGGTCACATCGGATTACACGTGACATGTGACGGCTGTCACATCCATCACGCGTCACGCTCATTAAATATATCATTCCCGTCTCCCGCGCGTGTGCCTGTATTCCAAGTATGACGATGTCCTTGCATTCAATGCCCTGTTGCACTGCCTGCCTGCATGCACCATCAACACTTCCAGATCAAGTGTTCCCTCCTGCAAGACGCTAGTTATCGTCCTGGCAGATCACCACCACCATCAGCCCTCCCCAAGGTCAGCTGGGCTGTTAAGCGCCTCCAGGGGGATTTAATCGGCGTATTTCGAGAATACATCGTTGGAACAACGCACATAGGCAGTAATTTCGGGGGTCGTGCTCCTTTCGTTTCCCATTGCGATACCCACCTGTACGCATGTCTCGATCGACCCTGCCAATCCATCGTTGTTCCTGGATCACTCTCACTCTTTATCTATGGGTTACTTGGTTATGCCCTGCCAGCGCTGACCAGACCGTGGTCCTCCCTGGCACAGATCCAAACATAATATACAACCCCCCTCTATGTAATTCATCGACTGCCAGTGCAGGTTGTACTAGCCCTTGGTGAGTTACACATGTGTACACGTGCAACTACCGATGTTGAACTATCCTAGGCAGCTCTTAAATGACTCGTCTGTGCCGGTAGTATCGACCAGCGGTCCGATTCCGCAAGCAGGCGATGTGATACCCCAAATGTTTATAACTTTCCAAGGCAATGACAATGTTCCCTTCCTTTGTCGCTTTCATAGCACCTGACGTGAATATCCCAACCGCAAACAGCTTCAGACATATACATTCGCACCTCCACTCTGTCTAATGCCACTGTGAATTTTACCCTCACGGCGGAGCCGAGTGACGTCTCCGTGACCAAATCTGTAAACACCACCGTGAACATCATCATGGCAGTGGGTCTACCCGACACGCAGATGACTACTCTTGGTGTTACTTTCATTCCCGGAGATTCGCCCTCACGATTCGACTTGGAGTGGATTACACTCGTTGTCGCAAATGCTAGGTACTCTTTCACTGTTTTGCTTATCATGTAGAAAGGTGACTGACTGAGTCGTTTTTGGCTCGCGTCATACTCTCAGTTTGACATCTTCATACTTGCCCTCTCCATCACTGCCCGCATCTAGCTCCCCACCAATATTTACAACCACACCATCTCCTTCCAGTACCGAGGCAACCGCAAGTTCTAGTGAGAAAGTTACCATCATTGGAGCAACGCTAGGTTCTGCGTTGGGCGTCCTTCTCATTGTTGTGCTGTTCCTCGTTGTTGCTTTGTTTCGAAGACGTCGCCAATGTGCAAAGGAGACCAGTTCGTACATAGTGTGGTAGTCTATTGGCTCTATAGGATGCATGCGTTAGTATATGCAAATGGGGGGGTTTACGTCCAACTGTGCCTGGTCGTAAGATGAACTGGCTAGCTGGGCTTCTCAGCTATGGCATAATTCCGAACGGCACGCCGTCCCCCGGCGCAAAAAGGTAATATCCGGTATATTTTGGGATAGGTGGATTGACACATGTGATCCGGAACTGATAAATGCTGAAAGCCATCAGATGCATATACATATATATTCGTCGTTGCTACGGCTCTTCCGAGTTACCTTACACTTCCGTCATATGTTAACCACAAACATCAGCATGACCTTCATGACTGCCATATATCCAATACACACTCTGCTTGTTACATAATAATCAAGGTGGCATTAGATGCAGAGGCCTGAACTGTTGATGCATGACTGGGTCTTTCTCGCAGGCAGTCTGGAGGAGGAGCAGCTCCTACTTTGCACTTAAATACCTGTCCACTCATGCTTGCTGGGGACTAGAGTTGTGCCAATACTCAGAGGTCTGTTTCCCATAGATAAATAGCTGTAAGTAATGCATACAATACATGTCAAGTGATTTATTGCACCACAGCAGTATAGCACCTCATGGTTTTACATACCATGGTTCGTCACTTTCACTTAGCATCTGCACTAAATGAACATATGGGAAAAATGGGATTGTGTCGAAGGTCCACATTGAAATATGAATATGTTTGCAATTCCAAGTA
>JADGIP010000221.1:0-27518 GCA_016618355.2 Astraeus odoratus | reverse complement strand
CACATGGACGCGGCCTCCTGGCGGGCGAGGTCGCAATAATTACTGGTGAGTACATATTATCTATCATCCAAGGAGACCAAGCATCGGCAGACTTCTGGCAAGGCTGCTCATCATGAACGTTATTTAATTCCAGGTGCTGGTCAGGTGAAGACGGACCGCAGCAGTAAACGAGTGTCTGAACAGTGATGTAGGGAATTGGCAGAAGTGCTGCTCTCCTGTTTGCCAAGGAAGGCGCAAAGGTCGTTGTTAGCGAGTGGGTCATGTTTGCTGCCACTGAAGCACAACTTAAGCTGCCACGGCCAGTATCGACGCAGAAAAGGCTTCTTCAGTTGCTAAAGAGATCGAAGCGGCCGGAGGCGAAGCTATCGCTGTTCCAGGTGACGTCGGGGAGGATGATTTCCCAGAGACTGTAGTCGAAGCCACAGTCAAGTCAGCGTCGTGTGAATCTTGTCGCCCACTTACTCATCATTATCTCAATCAGAGCATTTGGGCATATTAACCACATAGTTAACAATGGTTTGTTTTGTGCACCTTTTCATCCTGAGGGACTGATGTGTTGCGCTTCAGCTGGTTTCACATATGACAAAATGTTGCACACTATGCCAGATAATACTTTCGATATTGTTATGAAGATTCATGTTCGTGCACCTTTCCGCCTTGTCAGGGCTGCTGCTCCCTACTTCCGTGTAAAAGTCAGTCGTCACACACCTCTCCTGTCCACTGCTTATCAGTTCCCTAGGGCGAGACACAAGTCAACCGCTCCATTATCAATGTCTCCTCTATTTCAGGTCTTCATGGGAACGTAGGCCAGACTAACTATGCAGCTGCCAAATCAGCTGTCATCGGACTTACGAAGACTATTGCTAAAGAATGGGGCCCATTCGGTGTGCGAGCCAATGTAGTGGCATTTGGTTTCATTCATACAAGGTAATGCTTACACACGGAGCTTCTAATTTTGATTAAATCATAGCATTTCCAGATTAACGTCTGCAAAGGAAGAGGGTGCCTTTATTAAGATTGAAGGAAACAAAGTTGCTCTTGGTATCCCGAGAGCACAAGTGCGGTCATCAAGAGGGATCAGTGCATTCGATGATATCCCCCTGTGCAGAGGTGCAACCCCTGATGAGGCTGCTGCTGCAATGCTTTTGTAAGTGGCTTGAATAAACTTCCATAACATGGATTTGAATGTCTCTAGCCTCGCGTCGCCGCTGGCTTCCTATGTAACTGGTCACACCCTGGAAGTGACTGGTGGCCGTGGAATTTAGACTTCCTCTTTTCTAGTCTGCTATGAGCTTTATTATCTTGCAAATGTGCTGCGAAATAAACAGGCGGGATGCTTGCATGGCCTACACAAGTAACCTTAGTATACTCCAATGTGAATATTGGTCGTGTTGAAGCAAAAGGCAGAACTGTACTGCACTGATCTCACTCGACCTTACATAAGACAGATACAACAGGGGTCTTTATTCATTACGAATATGTATGAGATGTATGTACACCAAGAAGTTGCTCCTTGGTGTGCCCAAAAAGTGAATGATTGGGTATGAATCCAACCATACATTCAGGTTTGCTAGTACAAGACAATGAAGCTTGTATCTTAAGTCTAGCGGTCTTCCCTAGTTTTGCATTAGTCGTGGTTCCATTATAGTATACGTGATTTCCTCGGTGAGTAAAAGGTTAACCGAGTAACATCGTCACGAGAAGGAAGCTGAAGGACTCTTTCTGCACTACTTGTAACAATGGATGGATTGCATTCGTAGAAGCCTATGCGAGCTTAACGCAATGCATCTCCAAGAACATTCTGGCCACTAAACTATTTACAACCTCACTATTTCAGGTATATATCCACATCATCTCGTCTATCATTGTGTGAGCTGTATGTATTGGACCACTATGCAAAGCTTCGTTGCGTGCATCACTCACTTGGGTATGTAGTTACTGTGTGCACACGCCGTTTGCGCCGCAACAGGCCAAGGAGCCACCAAATGCAGAACTTTACCAAGTACATTGTAAGTGAATGTCAGATGCCCTACATAACAACACTTGTCTCACCAAGTACTAATTTGCACGCCCCAGACTGGGTTACAGTTGGTGTATTCCTGGGTATTACCAACCATATGTGATTGACTGCAACAATTAACTGTGCCGACAGACCCATCACTTGCGTCACAGCTTACAGCAGCGACTGCAGTGATTGCTGCAAGAAGAGTAAAGGCGAATGATAGTTCCATGTGTTTTGGAAAGCAGGGGTCGAGAGTCCTGGAGAACACGGGCACTGGGATTGATATTATATCATTGGATACAACCCCCGAAGGGGATTGCCAATAAGAAGCTCCTTGACTAAGCTGTCTGTGAGGTGTCTTCAATTCAAGTTGTCAGGCAATCGGTGGAGGAAGGATGTGGAGTGAAAATATGCAAGTTCTGATCTCCATTAATCCCCCTTTCTAGACAAAGAAAGGTTTCCATGCTGTTATAGGAAAGTGGCTCAGTCCCTGATGTTGACATCCAGACTCCACCAACAGCTGGCATATAATTCTCGTACACCTATGTATGTAATTACATACGTATTGCTTGCTGAGCATTGCCATGGAGATTACAGGAACATATACTGTTACAATATCCGGTCAGTCGAGTTGAGATCGAAGCGTAGTGCTACGTGGTCAAAAACTGGCAGCTTCCAGAAAGACTGCGTGGATACTTCAACAATCACGGATACTTCTGGCACTACTAGTAACCACGATATCCTGGTATTGGAACATGATTACACATGAACCGAATCTCTTGGACAATGACAAGTCTCACTGTACCAGTTGTACGTAGATCTTCCTCTGGATCAACCTACAATAACTGAAACGTCTCACATGCGCAAAGGCATAGCATATTCCAACAGGCATGGTCGTCGGCCGTGTACAAAGCATGTATGGCTGTTGATCCATTTGTCATATACAGGTGTCACCTCTGGGCTGCAGTCACTTAATCAACGGACACGCCGTTTGAACACTCGCTGTGCATACTGCATTACAGTCACAGTAGGCTATGACGCCACCAAACCCAGCACTTTATAGAACACACCACGGATCAATAGACATTGTGAGTTGCAGTGATCACCGTATCAGACGGTAGGATATGTCCGAGGATGACAAGCAAGCCGTATACACCTTGGTGCCAACTTCGGTGTCCCAGCTGGAGACAGTTTGACCGGCGCTGTCGTCCATTGTAGAGTAGGCAATCACTAGATCTGAACCAGCGATCACTGTAAGGATCATAAATACCTACGTCGGCTTCACTGAGGGGCATGGATTTCGGAGAGGAACCTGTGGGGCTAGTTTTATATCCTCGGAAAATCCCCGGGACTTTACCCAGAGGCATGAGGGCGAATAGTATTGCGTCGACAGCTCATAGCTATGCGGACACCAAGGATAATGCTGGAATATCATCTACAGTAACCATTGTTCCAATGGCGATACGTACTGGTCCTGTGGCACTCGTGTCTGAAGACTAGTACATGTTGATTTAGAACCAGCCCAGGGTTGAACAAGTCCAATGTATGCAGTCGATGACAATCTTGACTTCAGTAGTGCAATGTATTGCTTTCAAGCTCTTTGGGGCGTACAGAAATCTGTGCTAATGCTCGGCGCCCAGCGAGTAGAAATATATTCACAACTCTTGCGGACCCACACACAGGCGAACTGTCTTTATGCGTACCAAGGCTCCATGAAATGGCATTATCTATACAGCGCTAACGTGTCGACAATAATAACAGCCTCACCTTATGCAAACCAGAAAGTCTCGAGGTGATAATACACTGTGGGTGTTAACATAAGCCCGGACCGGTACGACTAGACAGATACAGGGATCGTAGGATATGACCTCCCACCTTGGGATGAAACGATGGTCCAATAACGCATGTCGGAAGATTGTCCCCTGTAACAGCAGACTGTATTTTCCCTACAACCGAACTCGGTTCTGGCAAAGTTTTCATGCAGATCAATGAGAATCCCTCGGACGGCCCACCTGACGAAGATATAAGGTGAAGTCGACTGATATTTTCCACCGGCATTATGAACGCACCGTTGGTCTGCCTTATCCAATCTACAACCTTCCTGCGCGCTGCCAGATGCCTTCCCCGTCCCTTTCCACCATCCTCCTGATCTGGCATCTGCGTCATAACGACAACTCTAGTGTCCTTTTTCTCCACGTAACGTCCCAGACTAGGGATGACCACAACATCCTAGAGCACCATGAGCTTCGGCCTTGGGCTCTCTCAGTGGAGAACGTGCAACATCAACACTACGTTGTGTCCCGAACCGAAACGCCAGGGAAAGCACTTCGACTGCTATGCAGATACATTGGTGAAATCTGTAGTTGAGCAGTCATTTGACATAGAAGGGACGGAAAATCGGAGCATAATGTGACAGTACATCAAGGATTGATTACTACGCCGGCGACAGTCCTATAAACGAAATGCTCGATCCTGTGATTAATGTTAAATCAATGTAGTCGCATGCATGCCAGAAACCCACCACTCCTTTGCGCGCCATCAAGCATGGAGAGGTTCCCCGATAGAGTTTGACGTATAGGAGGAATATTTCCCTCTCGCGTTCTAGAGGTAGAACGTGCACCACCGAATCCATTGTGGCAGCCAGGGACTATGCAACTGGAATCTAGTCTCTAGTGAAGAGATGACAGAAGGTAGGTTCCCCGTTCGCTCCTTATGGCCGAAGCCAATGAAAGGACGACCAGGTACGTATGACAGCTGCCTTCGGCGTGAGACTCCTGTTGTATGTACATAATGGAGGTCGTGGCGTCCGTGTCCTAAAGGGCCAGATAGGCACTGCCAGATGAGTCCTCCGTAGTGTTCCAGTATGCGTTATGAGACTGTTCATTTCAGTCTCCCGAGATGCGAATGAACCATTCTTAGTACGCCAGTAACGTCAGTTCTAAAATTTTGCAGCTCACCCGGTAAGTAAAGAAAGAATACAGCAATGCAAATTAAAATTACATAATACCCGATTCAGGGTTGCTTGGGAGGAGAGACAAGAGCTTCGATGGATAACCAATATCCCGCAGTCCAAGAGTTCCATAGAAGGGCTCCTCCCGTAGTGATCCGCTTCCCTCCACAGGGTCTGATCCCTACAATTAATATATGCTACACACGATGTAATACATGTCATTCAAGCGTACAGGACTATGTCACAACACAGAGGGCTGCTTCTTGGTCCTGAGAGATAGTTCAGCGACACCCACTTCAACTGCTGGCAGCCCATCTTGGGAAAAGCAAACGTTCCGTGAAGACTTTGGCGTTGGAAGTGCCACAAGGACTGCAACACGTAATGCGGACATTTGCCTCGGAGATGACGCAGGAGCCAGAATCGGAGATGAGACGACAGGTGGGGGCGACGGAGGCCGCCAGTGGAACGGACTTGAGATTTTCAACGTCTGTGGAGGTATGGTTGTGTGCTCCACTGTATTTTCAGCAGTGTCTTGCAACGCTGCTGGTGGATCGACGCATGCAGCACATATGGGCTGTATTGGCCATTTAAGCGTTAGAAAGGACCGTCAGTGCGTAGAATGAAGGAGCTACTTTCCATGATGTCATCCCAAGCCACCACCCCGCTTCCGCCACCTTTGTCTTCACTAAGTTGTATCCAAGCCTCCAATACCTTCGGCTTCTCTCCGATGACCCGGCGACGGCGGCGACTGTAGTTATTCGGCGGGGACCATGTCCCTGCTTCAATGGCTTGCTCGATTAGCCGCTGATGCCGTCTTCTAAGAATCACACTGCGAATGACAATGGCGGAGCAGACAGTAAGAAGGAGAACAAGAGTTGCTGTAAGGGCAGTATACGAAGTATTTAGGGGTGTGATAGCGGTGCCGGTGAGAGGGTTGACAGGTTGCGAGGTGGACATGACGAGGATTGTCAGCAGGCAGTCGAGTTGGTGGGCTGGGTGGAGACACACTCACCCAGGAAGGTATATACTGTTGGCGTGCCGGATGAGTCCAGGGTGAAAGACATTGGCGTGGGAAAGAAGACGATGGTGAGGAACGGAAAAAAGTAAGAAGTTGGGCAGTGCATCAGCGATTTGGAGATTCCACAACAAGACAAATATGACACATTAGCACTATCCACAATAACCACGGAAACGTGCTCACGGTATAAGGCTGCACTTGACGTCAAACTGGTCGGGGACACGGCAGTGGGGCTTGGCGGGTTCGACGCTTGTGTGGGTAACGAGGACGAGGTTGGCCCAGTAGTGAACGATTGCGTTTCTCCGGGGGTATCAGCTGAGAACGATGAAGACATATTGACCACAGGCGGGGATGCAATTGTCGATAGAGGAGCGCAATGCTACGGTGTTGCGTGTGACGATTTCCGCGGGTGCACTACTTCTCCTCCACATGCGGTGAGAGTAGAGCCTTGTATATAGTAAGACTGGTCTCTGCCAAGTATGCAGTCGAAGAGTGGTGAGTGAATGAGCCCCTGCCGTCGACGTCTAAGGGAGAGTGTGCGTTGAGCAGAGATGTCTTGTTTTATGACCTTAACCCCATTGTAGGAGCACCTTCGGCCGATCTAAGCGCGTGAGCCCCGTGTGGAATGCGTCGACCGCCATGGTTGGAGTATGTACTTCAGAGTTGAGGTGACTTCTCCTACATATATCTATTCCAGCTTGCTCATGCATAAGGAGGCATATTCGACTCAGAGATCTGATGGTGACATACAGAACTTGCGTATCAAACAGCCTTGTATCGGTGCCTGAATGATAACCCTTCCGCTTGATCAAAAAGTCTCCGTCTACTAGCACGAGCGTCTGAAAACCTGGCGCTGAATTAGTACCGCGGCTGACCCATCTAACAATGTCGCGCATCATAAATGTTCGATCGATCGAGAAGTCATTAGCAACCCAAGAGTAGTGAGGCCGTCCGCGTAAAACGAGCCTTGTCATTTCTCCAAGTCTACGCCGCCATGTCGCTGTTACCAAGGCCATCACCTCTCACTGTTCTCTAAGATCTACTCAGTTCAAGCATGGCCCTGCAACACGAGGTGTCGAACCCATTACTGGACCTTTCGGATCTCCGTGACGGCCATCTCGTCTGAAGACTCCGAGTTTGTCCAGGGCAGAAGTATCGTGGACATCTTGATGATCAGCTAGGGCTGTCACGCAAACTTCTCGTGGGGGACGAGTTAGGTGTATGCGATGCTTCCGTTCACGCCACATGTTTCTCGGGCAGTCGATCGAGTGGCATTGCAACGTTCATCGATCTGCCACGCTAGTTACATACACATAATATCTGTCATGCCAGGGGCGCTTCAGCCTGCCCTAGGAGGGTCTAATTGGAACATTAACAACCTAACAACCTGTGCTGGAGCGCAGATGACAAATAGGAGACAGCCACAGAAGATAGGAGTCATCCAGGAGGCGCTAGATAATTACAAATATACTAGCAGAGAGGAGACATTGCCCACCATCCAGCCCACGGCAGTCCTATTCCTTCTTTGTGTGATGTAACCTCACCCATACATCCCTGCACTGCTGTTGTTGCCATATCTGTCGGCTATCCGACAGAACCTTCACAACGCACCCTTTACCAGTTTTCTCCACGGAGGGGAGTCACCTGAGTTTCTGGCGCCAATGACTCACTGCACTTCGGTCCGAGCGGTCATGCCGAGTCAAAGGGATGCAGTGACAAGGAATGTCACTAGCCCGGTAAGTAACACTTGAAGTCGGCCAATAGTGTAATACCCTGCTGTGTTTCATGATGAAAATGCGGCAGCGCTGGTGGTGTGGTCATGGTGAGTCTAACCAGATCCTGAATGTGGCATACATTCGACTTCTCCGGTGATCGCAGCCGCCTTGCATAGCCAGGATAAAAGGTCTCTCGACAGTGGACATGACCAAGGCTCTCAGACACCCAGAAACATTCTCCTGCACGTCTCCTCCTAAACCGACATGGACATGAACAGTGCATCCACTGTATCCTTACTCCCCCATGATTCTAAGCACGCCCCACGAAAGGACTACTCTGCTGCACTCGCAGATCTCCAGTCGTCCTATGGATTTTGCGGTGGTATTCCGGCTCCTGCTCCCAGAAGGCATTCTGCCCAGAGCACACCCTCACTCGCCCCAAGGAAGTGGCTTAAGTGGCCGGTGTCACGAGGCTCCTCTACTCCGCCATCGCTACATGCCACCCTATCCAGTGACCGCTCTCGATCACAGGCCGACCTCGCGAACCCACCAACGCCTCCTAAAAATTATGAAGGTGCTCTGTGGGATTTGACGGAAAGCTATGGCCGTCCTGGTGCCATGGGACCCACTGCCTGTAAAAAGTGATCAATCTGCTTGTTAATACTAGTCAGTACATGTTCCCTCTCTTAGTTAACGACGCACTAATCTTGTAGTCGTGGTGATTATGATGGCTTTTGATGGATGGGACCTATTATCTCCCCCTACAGGAATAGTAGGGTCAATAATAGACGGACGGACAAACGCATGTGCCAATTGCAGCTTGGCCACAGGGGTTGTTCTTAACTGGGAAAGTGCTACCAACTGACTAAATGATAACCACGTATGTCACTGAAGTACTTGCATCATATTCAAGGACTTGGGTTCTCGTACTAATACTTAGTCTTTGTACATACGTTGCCTGCATTGGCAAGCAATATTTATACCCAATTTAATAGCAGTAGCAGTAGCTCGCAACTATCTATAGTCGAACTTGTATGCTGTACACAGATCTTCGTATAGTATGGTGCAACCTCAGAGCTAAATAGCGAATGAGCTGGGTAATGGTGCCGATGTCCAAAATGTATGACGCGATCGAGTTACTAGCTCAGTATACATCGAGTATTCTCCACCGATCCGCCCTTGGAATTGCGCATAAGAGGATGCAGATCTGCATTGGTTAATGGAGGTAGCCTAACCTCTCATCCTTTTTGCCTTGCGCTTTGCACTAGATTCGAGTATACTAACTGGGTCCTAGGTGACAGGAGTCACCAAGTATTGTGATCGGTGGTCAGACCGGTACCTAACTGGTTACCAAAGATTCGATGGAGGCGGTGCGGGAAGGACACGAGGGCTGTCAAAGCATGCCATCTCATGACTCAGCGGTACACTCTGCGCCGTCTACGGGGGCCAACTGCTGCAAGAAATTAGTCTCGAGTCAGAAACATAAAGCGTATAAGCTCAACTTGAATTGTCACCCTGCCTCCAGCACATCATCTCAACTGTGCAACTGCACTTGCAGTCCCTCATCAACTTTTCTGAGCCTACATCGTCACTATGCACAACAAATTCGTCTTCACCGTTCTTGGTGGATACTCATCCCTCAATAAATCTTCTCCCGATAAATCAACCACCACTATCAACCTTATTCTTGACTCAGACTCAAAGAAGAAGCGGAAGAAAAGCGCCGCTACCGATTGGCCACAGAACGTTGGATATGTTGGCCAGCAGAACAAAAGAACCCCGGGAAAAAAAAACCAGAGCAATTGTTCCCCTTTACAGAGCCAGTGCAGCTCGAAGGACTGGGAAGCCGCGTACGGCAGGCTTGCTGTGTCATATGGTCATTCCGGGATTGGAGATAGGGCTTATTCCCATTAATCCACGAAGAAAAGCAAGCAATTAGCGCAGTGCTAAATTGACTGCTTCTGTGAGCCTTAATCGTCGTCCGCGTGGGAGGACTTGGGAATTGATGTTACAGTGCAGGTGACCACAGTAGTACCACCTTGTCTGTAAAAGGACGCTTTTCAAGCACGTAGTATCACTGTGTGGAGTAAAGGTGCAATGGTGCATAGGCTTGAATTGGATTGAGCCAATTGATTCAAAAAACAAATACCGCGGGTCATTTGAATTGTTGTATGTATTTCGGATTTCCTAGTACCCTACGTGATTAGTGTATTTACTTGGGACTTGGTAAACCTTACCTCTACCTTTCGCATTTTCTATGGAGCGAAATATACTTATAAGCTAGTTGTGCTGCTCAGTACTGCCCCAAATACGTTTGGGCTTGGATGTTACTTAGGGTAGCTGTGGTGCCCGAGGCTATCGCAGGACATGTTGCTGCCCTGGTTGTGACATCCCCCTTGGAAGACCAATTTTGAAGAAGCAAAAGAAGGCAGAACGAGGAAGCGAGGGGTCCACCACAGCTGGTGTCCGGTAATTCACTGGGAGATACTGCCATAGCTAGCGTCGTCGCAACTACCGGCTGTAACCTCATGCCGACGGACTGGGACTCCTCTCGGTTTCGGCTAGAACCAGGCAAGACTATTCAAGTAGCTGCGACGCCTTACAGAAGCAGAAGGCCCTTCTGTTGCGATGAATGTTAACTGAATAGGGTTCTCTTATAACCGGGCTTTCCTAGTTCTACGCAACTTGTTCCCCAGTTAGTACACGAACAGTGGATCTAGGCCAGTGTTCGTTCAAAGGCCAAGTCGGCCTACTGCTAAACAATCCACGTACCTGGTGAGTCTGTCACATCAGCCATGGAAATAACACATCGAGTTCGATAGATGCACCGATGGGTGGATGATCGCTTGAACTTGCTAAATGCCTTAAGAGTGTGTAAGCTAGAGTGTGTGCTGCGCGAATAAGTAATAAATAAGATACGAATACGGCATTGGAGTACGTAGACATTGCTGCTGCAGTCCTGAATATCCATGTCCATAACAAAATGTATGTCTCGCATCTCATGCTGCTTCTATTCGTACCAACGTGCCATGCAAATGCAAAGACTAGGGTGTTTGCCAGGTAAAGAGTGAGTGGTATCATACGAGTTACATGGATGGGAGGGAATACAAGCTGGTAACTATGAAAATATGATGGACATGGTTGAACAGTTGGGGTTATGATATCGTCAAGGTGGGTAAGGGAAGAGAGGGATTAATATGGCATGGAGGTAGGCCACACAAACTAAGACGTTCATAAGGCAACCTGTGTAGGTGACACGTGTCAGTAGCGGCCTCGACATTGCGCACGAAATGGATTGAAAAGAGATCCTACCTTCCACATCCACCGATCTAGCTTAACGCCTAGCGACGCGTTTACGTTCTCTACCATCATCTTCTATGTCCATCGGGTCATTCGCCAGGGACTGGGCCTGCATTTGAACATGGCCAACAGATCGCTGGCTACGGGTTCGTCGCCTTGGATTCCCGGAAGCGGAGGAGAGGGATGATGTTGCACTACTTCCAGAAGGTACATCAACCACGGCTGGGGAAGCGGTAGAATCTAGCATCATCATAACAGTGTGACGCCGTTTAGCACCTGCGGAGATGTCATCGGCGGAAAGGGGGGTAACAGAAGGGACGCGGACGATGTTCTCGGAGATGAGGGGCATAGAGGTAGGGGGGTTGGATGCTGCGTCAGTCAAGTCTTTACGAGAACAAGTACGTGTCTTGGCGGAGCGGGTGGTTGGGAAGGGATGATGAACAGAGCGGGCCATGATCGTAGGTGAAGGTGAAGAGGGCGGTTGACTTATGTTCGCGCCGGTCGAAAGTGGTGAATGAGGGGTGAGGGGGGTAGGGGCGTTCTAAAGGACGAGGTTACTATGGAATGAGGTAAAGTGTACTGTAAAAGAACTCACTATCTGATCAGCTGGTCTATATGAAGTAGAGGCACTCTGAGACGGTTTCTGAGGTGCTCCGGAACGGAAAGAAATTGATGTTATGTTGTCCTTGTTCGTATCAGTCCGGGAGGACGGGGCAACTCTGCCTCGCTCTTTCTCCTTCTCGCGCTCCTCGTCTTCATCCTCTTCTTCCTCCCTTGCCTTTACGGCATCCATTCTTGCCTCTATCCAGTCCAGAATACGGCCAATTGTCATCTGACCACTATGAGGGTTGTCTGACACCGACGGGGCGATGCCACCGGCGGAGACACCTTGCTGGATCATCACCATGAGATCCTGACAAGCCGCTGCATAGCCAGCATTGTAGGCCCTCTTTGAAGCATTTCTAGAGGACCTGTAGAGAGTGGTGATACTAAGCGCGGCAGCTAGAGGAAAGCGATAGTTGGGTTGGGAGTCAGAAAGGAACCCACGAGGAACACGCACCTTTGAAATTGTTCAGGAGCTCCTTCTCTGCCTTCTCAAAGTTGGAGGCTGGGAGTGACTTTTCCAGTCCGTTGAGGTCGAGGGATTCCATGAAGAACTGGCTGTTCTCGTCTTGCCTGAGTGGTTCAACTGTCGTCGATGTGTTTTGTCTCGCAAGTGGCGATCGTTGTTTGATTCGGATATGGATTATATAATCAATCCCGTCAAATTATTTATGGCAACCTCTGCCGGGGAAGCCGAGCCATCCGTTTTGTCACAAATTTTGAGGCGATTTTGTATATTGTGGGATAATTTTCTGGCGGACATCTGACACTAGGCACGTGCTCACGCGGCGGCGTTCCACACGGTTCGCGACAAGAGTTAGTAAGTAAGGGTACTAGCGTAATTTATGTAAGAACTTTGTATTTTACATGCCGGACCCGACTGTTTCGGGCCACACCGTCCTTGGTTTCGTTTCATGCCCCTGGTGAGCTGCTCACTTGCATGTCAGTTCAAGTTGTCAATTGACGTGTCCTGATGAGCATTTATTAGCCGGTAGCAACCTCGATCGTTTAACCACACGATGTCCCTCCATTTGTGTGAGAACGGTCATCCGTTCGACTTTTTAGATATCTGTATCCGTACATCGTGGAGTGCACTCCTCCCTGCGGTATTTGTCGCGGCACTATGCATTTGGTCTATACCCTTCCCGTTTCCCAGATTCATCCACGGATTTATCATTCGTCTCAAAGCTCCATTCCAACCCTTCATCACCCTTCGGGAAGCAGAGGCGTTAGACGCGGCTGCTGCGGATGGAAAACCTGCTGACGCGGGTGAACTTGCAGATGACGCTGTCGCGCCGTTATGGCGCACTGTCCTCCTATCCTTCGTGGCTCTAGTTCAGGCTCTTATTTGGTTCGGCACAGGCGCCTACCAGTTCATCACTGACAAAGAGAACGTGTGGCCGAGTGTATGTGCAGTTCTAATGGGCGCCTCCTGGCTGTACGGTGCATACAAGCCTATCTTCCATCCCAGGGCCACAACGCACCTGGATCTTTTCGCGTTGTACGTCGTGCACCTGGTATTTGCAATCACTCTGGCGGGTGCCACACTGTATGAGCATGAAGTATTGCACGTACCGTTCCCCCCTCGTCTCCAATTACTTGGAATGATTTCCAACTTGGTTTCAGTCCTTGTGGAGTTGGGCCTTGTGTGTAGTATGCCATTCGAGCTCCCAAGTGACAGTATCAAGAAGGAAGACATCGTGAGTGGTACTAGGTATTTGTTGCGTTTGCGCGGGTTTAGAACAGTCTGGTTCTTCTAGTATGTTAAATATTCTCCCGAAGACTACACCACCATCTTCGAATGGATTACGTTTAGCTGGGTTTACCCTCTCATCAAGCGCGGAACAAACACCTCGATGAATGAGGAAGATGTGTGGGATCTAAGCCCAACTATGCAGTCACGGCCCTTGTTCGCAAAATTCAGCACTGTTGAGTAAGTACTTCAATACCCTTAGGTGGTGCGTGCTCACATCATTTACCGACAGACATCCTTCTCTCGTTCGTCGCATCTTTGTGGTGAACTCCATGGATATGATGTCTGTCTGTTCTATAGGAGTTTAGCCTCCTTTGTATTGATAACTTCTGCAGATTCGATGTCATGGGAACTTTCATCAGTATCATTCTTAATTATGCATCCCCCTACTTCCTCCGGTAAGCCCAATGTTACTCAAAACTCAATAAATGCCAATCGGTCTCTTAGCTGCATTCTCGATATCGTCAACGACGATCCTACTCCTGAGGGACGTGTTCAGGCTTACATCTACGCATTCTTGGCCTTCCTTTGTACGGTTCTCAAGGTGTGCTTTTTCTACAAATTATAATGGTTTATCTGACCCATTCTGGCAGAGTGAAGCCGACCTCCAACATCTTTGGTACTCCAGGCGTGCAGGGACCCGCACCCGCGTCGAGCTTATGGCTGCCATTTACGACAAGGCTCTAAAACGCAAGGACTATTCTGGTATCATCGACAAGGACAAGGTAAAACAAGAAGCTGAAAAGAAGGCCGGCATTCTATCCTCCGAGAAGCCTAACGCCGATGACCCAAAGGCGGGTGCGGACGTGGGTAAGATTGTTAATCTTATGGCCGGTGATGCCAATAGGATTGCGATGATGATTTCTTCCGCTTACCTAATATATGGTGGTGAGTCCTCCAACAATCATTTTGCTAATGGGTCGGTGAAGGACATGTTTGTTAAGCTCCAATTGAGGTTGTCGTTGCCTCGGTGTTCCTTTACCAGTGCGTCTTGAGGTTAGACTTATTGGGCGATGTGAGTTACTATGTCCAACAGACTTCTGGGCATCTCTGCTTTCGCCGGCTTCGTTGTCGTCCTTGTTGGATGGCCACTGAATAGTTATGTTACTAAACGGAGCATTCGTATACATAAGGGTGTTTCCGTAGCACGTGACAAGCGTATGGGGGTTTTGAACGAGCTCATTACCTCCGTAAAGTTCATCAAATTCTTCGCATGGGAAGATAAATGGATCCAACGAGTCATGGATGCTCGAGCAGTTGAAATAGAGTGGATAGTAAAAGGTTTGATGTAGTTCCCCTTATTTCTGTGATAGATGCTGACGAAGTACGTATAGCCTGCATCAACTCGGTCATGTTCCGTGCAATATGGTCGTCGGCCCCGATCTTGGTATCTCTCATTTCGTTTGCGGCCTATGTCTATCAAGGCAACAAGTTGACCGTTCCAATTGCATTTACAGTCAGTTCTTTCTTAGGATGATTTATATGCGATCGTTTATGTACCTTTTGTCAGGCGATCACGCTATTCAACATGATCCGGTTTGTATCTTGGTTGTCTCGTCATACTGGGATAGTTCTAATTTTTCCGAAAAGACAACCCTTAAACATCATTCCTTCGTACATTGTTCAAATCCTTCAGGTCCGTGTTTGATGTGTCAGTAAATATGGTATTGTTGACACCTATCTTTCAAGACCATGGTCGCCGTCAGACGTATTGAGACTTACCTTGCAGAAGAGGAAGTGACCGAACAGGTTTCTTCGTTGAAGAAGTCACATGACCCTACGGATATTCTCGCACAAGAAGGTCTCGCTATAGACAATGGCACATTCCGTTGGAACGAAGTGCCCGAAGAACCAACGAAGGAGAACGGCAAGGCGAAACAAGACAGCAAGAACAATGGTAATAATAACGTGACTGCTTCAAGCGACGACGCAGTGACCGTTATCGACTCGTCAAGCATGACTGGCTTCGTGGGCGACCACAAATTTGAGCTTAAGGACATATCGGTCCGCTTCCCCGAAGGAGAGCTGACGGTGATCACTGGTCCGACAGCCAGTGGAAAGACTGCCATGTTGGTGGGTCCTGCTCCCTTCTATTAATCCTTGGCGTCTGCTCCATTCCATTGATTGTTCGTGTCGTTAATGGCGTTCTTGGTACAGTTGGCCCTGCTCGGAGAGCTGACGCTCGTCAGTGGAAAGTTAATTATGTTGAAAAACACGTCGAAAATCGATGACTCCGGCCACATGTATACCATATCGTACGCTGCACAAATGCCTTGGCTACGCCACCAGTCCATAAAGGAGAACATCCTCTTTGGGCAGCCATATGACGAGGAGCGATACAACATGGTTGTCGAATGCTGCGCGCTCCGGCCTGATCTCGATATTCTGGAAGATGGGGATGAAACTGAGATTGGCGCTCGGTGAGTAGATGACAACGCTTGTCCCAAGTAATTTATGTTGACATGGATGGGTTCAAGAGGTGTGAGTTTGTCTGGCGGCCAGAAGGCTCGGCAAGGGGTTACCATTTCCTTCTGTGACTCCGTTTCTAACTATGGTTCTCTAGAGTCGCTCTAGCCCGCGCTGTATATGCACGCACAAAATATATCCTCCTCGATGATCCCTTGAGTGCAGTGGTATGTCCGACCTCGTGTAATCCCCGTCGCATCTCAATGCATTCATTCTTAGGATAGCCATACAGCACGTTTCCTCTATGAAAGACTGTTGCGTGGACCACTGTTGGCCAACCGTACTGTAGTATGTATATCTGTAATTGCTAATACCCGTGCTCATTTATCCCCATTAGATTCTTGTCACCCATCACGTGGAGCTCGTTCTCCCTGGAGCACATTATCTTATACGCATGCTGGACGGACGTATCGATACACAGGGAACGATCAAAGACCTCCACGCTCGGGGAGTCTTAGACTACATTACCCAGGATTCCGCAGCAGAGGTCAAGCAGGAGGAACCTGTTGTAGCATCTGATGCCCCTATCGAAGCGATTGAGACCAATCTTGCTGAACCAGCTTCTCAACTGGTAGAACACAAAAAACCTCGGAAGTTAGTTAAGGAGGAACACCGCGAACGTGGAGGGGTCAAGTTCGCTATATACAAAGCTTACATGAAAGCATCGTACGTTAGCATCTGTTGGTCTAATCTTTCCCGCACACATTCATTTGTTATTCAGGTCCTACTGGACCTGGTGCATCCTGGCGGTTTTGGTTGCATGTTCGCAGATTTTGGGTGTCGTCGAAAAATTCTGGTTTAGGGTATGTACTTATATGGGTTGTCCCGTATGTTAGATAACCCAGATGACTTATAGGCGTGGGGCCAAGCGTACGGCGACGATGCAGGACTTACCTCCTACATATTTATGTCCTCATCCTTGAAAGAGAACGACGCTCTAACGAACGGTTACGTGCCGTACCATGACGCCACGTATAACCCTAACCCACACTATTACATCCGATCTCCCCGGTTCGTCCTTCCTGATGCCAACGAATATCCGCTCTTCTATGTGGGTGTGTATGGTGGGATCGGCTTGACAGTGGCTTTGGTCAGTGTACTCTCTTCAGCTGTACAATACGTTGGTGCTCTGAAAGCTTCTCGGACCCTCTTCCGCCACCTTCTGACCGTAGTTGTGCGCGCGACGATGCGCTGGCATGATGTTACTCCCCAGGGTAAGGGCAATTTGTCATACCAATTTGCGCTCTAAGCCTACTGGACAGGTCGAATGCTGAACCGCTTCGGCAAGGACATCGAAACCATCGATGGCAACTTAGCACATTCAATGTCCGCAGTCAACTCGTCTCTCGCTACATTTGCTACTGCCATATTAACGGTTGCGTAAGTAACGCTTCCTTCGAAGGTGATGCCTGTAACACACTACCACAGTTTTATTTTTCCCCCTTTCTTGATACCTGCGGCCGTCATGGGATACTTCTATCGCATGTTCGCTATCGGATATCTCAACACTGGTCGTGACCTGCGTCGCATGGAGTCTAATTCGAGGTCCCCTATCTTCTCTGGTTTTGCAGAGTTATTGGATGGTATAGTGACTGTACGCGCCTTCTCCGCCGAGAGGCGGTTCCTGAATGATCTACATCGCATGGTCGATCTAACTACAAAGGTCCGTGAGATGCGCCGAAAATAGCCCCATGCTGAACGGCGTATAGATGTGGTACAACTTCTGGATGACCAATCGTTGGCTGTTGCTAAACTTTGATGTATTGGGTGGCCTTGCAGTGCTGATAACTACTCTGTTTGCTCTATCCGGCTACGTCGATGCAGGAATGGCTGCTGTGTGTATCACGAGCGCAATGACTTTCACCAATAGCGTGTACTGGGCTTGTCGGTTCTGGACCACTCTCGAGCTTGACCTGAAGTAAGCCTACCTATGTTAGCTGTTTATCCTACTAACATTTTCAAAGCTCCGTTGAGCGCGTTGTGGAATACCTTGACCTTCCACAAGAACCCCCCACTATCATAGAATCCAACCGCCCTCCTGCATATTGGCCGTCTAATACGAGCAATAATCCTCTTGTTTCCATTGAAAACTTAGTTATTAAGTATGCACCAGAGCTACCGCCAGTTCTGCACAATGTGTCCTTTACATTGAATGCGAAGGAACGGGTTGGCCTCCTTGGGCGCACGGGTAGCGGAAAGTCCACTCTGGCTATGAGCATTCTGCGATTTGTAAGCTTACCGATCACTGAGCTATGCCATCATTAACAGTTTCAGGTGGACCCTACGAGCGGATGTATTGTAATTGATGGTATCGATATTTCAACCGTCGGACTCCACGATCTCAGGTCTCGTCTGGTAAGGACAAGCAAAGATGAATCCCAACAGTAACTAACAATTTCACAGACGTTCATTCCTCAGGTTGGATCACATGGCCTTACCTTCTGAGTTCGTGATTAATATATCTCAGGATGCCACGTTGTTCTCTGGAACGTTAAGAGATAACTTGGACCCCTTCCGTGCGAATTACACTATCTACTCCCTTTCTTACCACTGACGATATCTCTCGGATAGACGAGCACGAAGATAGCGAATGCCTTGACGTTCTTTACCGTGTCCGTATGCTAAGCCAAAGTGCATACGAGTCTCAGCGCAATTCCCGCGCTCCCTCCCGCGCCTCTACACCCGAGGATGCCCCTTCATCTGCACCTTCAACGGTAACTGAGATTGATGCCAGGATTACTATTACGCTTGATACCCAAGTATCTGCTGGAGGTACCAATTTCTCCCAGGGTCAGCGCCAACTGATCGCAATGGCGCGCGCCCTCTTACGCCGGAGTTCAATTATTATCCTTGACGAAGCCACAAGCAGTATCGACTTTGACACGGACGCGAAGATCCAAGCTGCAATTCGTGAGGAGTTCAACGAATCACTGTTACTGACTGGTACGTATATTGACTCCATCATATGCCGACTGTGCAATTTTACTCTTCTGTACACAGTGGCGCATAGGCTGCGCACGGTGATCGATTATGACCGCCTTATTGTACTCGATAAAGGAGAGGTCTGTCATTACTTGTCAATTACTCAGTGAACAGAAAGTTTACAGTGGATCATCCTTTAGGTTGTGGAATGCGATACACCATTGAAATTGATTCAAAGGGAGAACGGTATCTTCAGGAATATGTGTCTCAAGAGCGGAACATTCACCGAATTAGAAGCTGCAGCCAAGGCCAAGGCAGAGAAAGATCTTGCGGCACGTTCGTAAAGTGGGATGGCAGTTCACAAGATCGTGTCTGCGCGTTCGAGATATTGTTAGTTCATGTTGAAATGTATGGGATAGGCATGTATAGAGTGTGAACAACTCTGCCGTTGGGTTATCATTTTCTGCACATGACGGGATCATGACACAGCTAAAGCAAGTCCCTATCTTCTGCCAGACCCTCAGGATTGCATCATATTTTCAACTGCGTGCTCTGAAAGCAAACAGATAATATATAATGGGACCAACATCCTGAGTCTCATAGCTTATTAGAAGCTATCGCCGTGCGCAGTTACTCTACCATTCTACTGCAATGATGGTACAGTCATGGTGTGGTAACAATGACTCACTCCTCTGGAGCACTCAACAACGCAGCCAATCCCGGGAACGACTCGCTACTCCTACACATACTCCGAAAAATACCATCTTTATGTGCTAGGTTTAAAGGAGTGTCGACATCGCAAACCTTGGAAAAGAGGTATGTCCTTTGTTACTGATACAATAGAAGAAAAGAACCAACCTTTCCGCCATCTAGTACTATTACCCTGTGGCAGTCAATTATTGTTTGAAGCCGATGCGAAACTGCAAGGACGCTCTCTCAATCCGTCTGTTCTGTCCAGGCATCACAAATGTATTTACCAGTGATTACCAAAGACTGCGCAAACTGCTCTTGAAGAGTAGCCTGTATTTTCGCGTCCGTATCAAAGTCGACGCTGCTAGTCGCCTCGTCCAGAATAATGATATTGCTCCGCCGTAGCAGTGCACGAGCCATGGCAATAAGCTGCCGCTGACCCTGCGAGAAATTAGCACCCCCGGGAGCAACTTCGGCATATAGCGACAACGTCCTAGAATTACTTCCTGGTCTAGATGTACTGGAGAGGCTGCTTTGTGATAGGGCGTCATCGTCCAGCAATTGCACCCGGCGAAGGGCATCAAGGCATTCATAGTCTCCG
Organism: Astraeus odoratus; assembly: GCA_016618355.2. Lineage (NCBI taxonomy): Eukaryota > Fungi > Basidiomycota > Agaricomycetes > Boletales > Astraeaceae > Astraeus > Astraeus odoratus. The sequence goes on along the minus strand of JADGIP010000221.1, from coordinate 7,498 downwards.
TGCTCTTCTGCAACGATGATTTAATAGTAATGTAAACGGCAACGGCTAACTACTACATACCGAATGGATCTATATTGTGTTTGAGTGTACCAGAGAACAATACGGCGTCCTGGTTTTCTAAGTATAATGATATATACTAGACGGGAAACACATACCCCTGGGATATATGTCTTGAGACAATCAATAAACATTCTTGCATAATGAGTCATGAAGACTCACCACATTTGATCGTAGGTCACTAACACCGATAGTTGTAATATCAATGCCGTCGATCATGATGCGACCTTGGAAAGGTTCGACCTGAAGGTTGTTTGAACTTTACATATCCAACTATTTCAACCGGTTCTTACGAATCGCAGCATGCTCATGACCAACGTTGACTTCCCGCTTCCTGTCCGACCAATGATACCAATATGCTCAGTGGCATTCAGGGAAAACGTGATATTTTGGAGGACGCAAGGCAACTCTGGTGCATATTTCACAAACAAATTCTCAACAGAGACCAATGGTTGTGATTGGGATGGCCAGTATGCGGGAGGCCTGTTCTCCTTGATAGAAGCCGGTGGTTCCTGTGGGATATCAAGGTACTCCACCACCCGCTCTACCGCGCTGCAGCAGGGATCAGAAGCAAATGCATTTAATGTGGACACAGACTGACTTTAAATCAAGCTCCAGGACGGTCCAAAAACGACAGGCCATGTATACGCTCAATGTAAAAGACATTGCACTCGTGATACAGAGACCAGCTGTTCCTGCCGGAACGTACCCAGATAGTGCAAGCAAGGTGGTTATAAACACCGCCACGGCCCCGAGAGCATCGAAGTTGATGAGCAGCCACCTGTTGACCATCCACGAATTGTAGTACATCTTACAGCAATGTTGAACTCGATCAAATATTCGCACAGGTAACAAACGAACCTTGACAGCAACGTTAACTTTTTTGTGGAAGTCCTCCATCAAGCGCCTTTCAGCTGCAAATGCGCGTATTGTAATCACGCCGTCAAGCACCTCTCCGAAGCCTGAAAAGATGGGTGACCTGGAGGCAGCTTCCATTCGGCGCAATGCACGACTAATGCTCAGATAGCGTTTTGCTACGAAGTAGTATAAGAGGGCAATAACTATGGCTGGAGCCAAGAACGCCGGGAAGAATACTCTGGGTGCCAGATACAGTCAAGCACGCTAGTCTGCATAGTTATTTTTGCCATCACTTACGCGACGGTTATAATTGCAACGGAAAATGTAACCAAGGAAGTGCTGACGGTTGACAAAGTATTAGGGAGAGTAGTGTCAATAGCATCCATGTCTTTACTAAACCGATTTAGTATTCGGCCTGAGTAATAGTATGATGGTAAGGTCTTTCTGAGATGGGTATAACTCTTACCATTGGGCGTGGTATCATGCCAGTGCATGGTAGCGCGGACTACCCTATCCAGCAGGCGACTAAAGAGTGATCGCGATGCTTTCAGAGCAGCAAAACACTGCATGCTAGCATATGCAACACTGAAACAAGTCGTGGTAAAACCAATAGCCGCGTAAATCCCGATGTAGTAAAGAGGACTGTCACTAACTGAGGAGCCCTCAATTAGAGCACCCCCATTGCCTGGAAGGGTAGGCGAAGCAGCAGGGGATACAGCGTTTTCTAGGCCATCCCCATATGCGTGACCCCATGCCTAGATCATACGCATCAACATGGTGCAAGCCAGATAAGAGTGAAGCCCGCAAACCCGTATCCAGAGCTTTTCAACCACTCCCATACTCTGTGAGAAGATGACCAACAAAGTGAGAATAATCCACACCCAGTAAGACCTGTGGCACATTTAGCATCGCATCACAAAAATGAATGAGGATAGTACGATGCTTGGAAATAGGCCAAATAAGTGGACAATTTGACACCCCCGCTTTCAATAGGTTCGTCCAGCATATGGGGTTTCTTATTCGGTTGGACTACTTGTTCTCGAGGGTCTTGCGTAGGTTGACGGGGTATCACACCCAAAAGACCTCGGCTCTGTAGTTCATTGACCGAACCCTGGGCATTGATCCGACCATCCATCATATGAACGAGATAACTAGCAGCAGGGAGAACGAGTTCGACTTGATGGGTAGCAAGGATCTGTAAAACATTATTTACCAACTGGTGTTTCCAGTTTCATATACTCACTACAGTACGACCCTGTAGCAATGGGCCGCAAAGAAGCCTCTGAAACAAGAAGCGCGAAGTTTGGCTATCCTACGGAAGGGTCAACACCGACAAGCAACAATACGAGGACGAAAATATGGCACATACGACGGCACTGAAAGGGTCATCCAATAAAACGTATTTAGTAGGAGCATATACAGCGCGAGCCAGAGCAACTCTGCACCACGGAATTAACCCAAGTACGGGAAATAGGAGTAGCTCCATACCGTGCACGTTGTCCACCTGATAACGACACTCCGCTAACACATGCGGTGAATCAAACCGTCTTTAATGGAACAAGTAACCCACCGGTCGCCAACTATCGTCTCATCACCGTCTTCCAGGATATCGAGATCAGGTTCTAACGCACAGCATTCGACTACGTCCTTGTACCTGTCTTCATCGTATGGGCATTCAAATAGAATATTTTCCTTAATCGACCTCCATTGCAACCAGGGGGTTTGGGCAGCATATGAAATTGGATGTACACTATGGATCCTGTCCGTTCCCGAACAGACCTTACAGAGTATGAGCTTCCCCTTGATGATGGACATTTCTCCCAGTAGTGCCGACTAAGCATGCATTCATCAGCCATCCGAACATAAACAAGGACATCATACCAGTAAAGCGGTCTTCCCGCTCCCCGTCGGTCCCGTGATAACTGATAATCTGCCCTCTGGAAAGGACACGGATATATCCCGTAGCTCAAAGCGCTTGAGTGGGATTTTTGTATCCTCTGGACTCATCGCACGAGGCCCTACGTCAATCCCTCCATTTAGCAACAGTGCTGGAGATCTGCCATTTTGTTGTGGTGGTTCCGTTTCTCTGTTACTTGGGACCTTGTCCCATTTAAAATAGCCATGTTCAATAGCGAGGTCCCCTGCTTCATGAGTACCAGAAGTATGGCACCCCCTCCTCAGCAAGTAGCAACGATCGGATACTTCATCCTCATTGAGGAAGGCCTCAATACGCTCAAGAGAAACGCGAGCCTGCCACGACTCAGAAAATTCTTCAAAGCCCATAAACGGAATGATGACCCACTTGAAAAACTTGAACAATGAATGAGGGTAAAATGTTTAAAGGTTGCCTAAAGGAGAGCCTAGTGAAAAAGTGCAGGGCTGCTCAGAATGTTATTAACACACCGGAGCATCCCCATAACGGCAATAGACTGCCCGGATATTGTCAGCTCGCAGCGTGGAACCAGACACATTTCCAAACTTACCGTAAATGCAACCGGGGCAGTCAATCGATTTCCCTGAAAGACAAAAGCGGAGAAAGAGACTAATGACACTAGTATAGGCATAGACGTCCAAACTAAGGAGGATAACACCGAGTTGATGCAAGCTGATATACATCTGGTTAGCTCAACAGTGCAGGTGAACCAAGAAAAGTAAGTGCAAACATTTGACCATCCAGTCTATCTCAGATTCGCGCTCTTTTGCGATCCGCTTAATCCAGTGGTCCTGCCATGCAGAAAACTTTATAAACTTTATAGAGACGATAAGCTCATTCAAGGCAGTCATCCGCTTATCGCGTGAGGAAGAAAGCCCTCTCTGGATACGAACACCAATTCTGGTGATGGCACTGTGAAGCACCCAGGCAACAACGATGACCAAGAAACCCGCAAATGCAGACCAACCAAGCAGGCTACAAGCCACAGATATTGAGCTGACTTGTAGTCGATAACGAGCAGCACGCGAACCTGTATAACATTGCTGAAGCTAGTGCGATTTCCAAAGGACCTGCCCATCTCCTCAGAAGGATCCTTCCGTGAGTTAATATCTGACCTACCCCCATAAAGCAGGTAAGCACTTCCAACAAGCAAGGAGATTTTGTTGGCATCGATTGCCATCAAATTCACGACCCTACCCACATCTGTACCTGGTGCTGGATCATCCAAATCTGCAACAGGGGTGCTGTCAACTGCCTCAGCCAACGTGTCTTTGTCCGCGATACCCGAGTAATTCCTGCGCTTGAGTGCTTTCTCGTAAATAGTATCAATGAGCTGGATGCGAACGCGAGCTGAGGCACGTCTCCCAAAGTAAAGATGTTGTGCATCCGCTTCCCCCTGTAGGAGTATGTAGTGGTCCTGCTATACGTGAATGCTCCGACGTACCTTGGATAAGGAACAAAGGAAAAGTAAAAAGGCCATAACATATGCTCTGGAGCGATTTTCTAGCGTGGGTGACTCAATCAACTCCAGGACGCGACTAACATCTAAGGTAAGGCCGATGGAATTGATTGCGGAAACAGCACTAACCGAAGAAAGTAGAGTGAACAGTAGCTAAGTAATACCGTGACTACGGTCAGGAGGATATCGAATCTATAGGGTTGAGGGGTGTATATCATCAATGGCCTGTGAGCAACTTACATGAGATCATGAGAGTTCGCTACCACCAGCCGACGGAAGAGGGTTGACTGCCTGTACACAAAACACATTTCTCAGAGAATCGCACCTCCACTACAGAGAACTATGCACACTCAATGGCGCTGAACTTGCTGAAGACAGCCCGAGAGTGCATGGTTGGGCTTAAATCCCAGACATCTCCCTCACTTATCTCCGTCATGGCTCCGCGCTTGATGAGAGGATACACCCAACTATAAGTAGCCCATTCGAAAATGCTTGCATAGTCCTCCGGAGAACGGTTCACATACTACAAATCTTGCAGCATCAGAGCTTGCATGATGATTACGCAGCATAAACTCACAATCTCATGGCGAATTTCATGGGTTGCAACTTGTAGTGGCATAGTGCCCACCAGCCACACACCAGTGATGATTATGACTAGATTGAGAACCATTCCAGTCCATTGCAGAGCATGCAGCGAGGTGGAATGATGCCGATATATGGAGTTCCCAAGCAAAATGACACCAAATACTAGATGCGTGGCATAAAGGATAAAGAGATCGATGTACGCCGTGGCCTTTGGCTGAAACACAGGTTTCAAAGTTCCGTAAATCCACGTCGTACTGATCACAAAGGAACAGACTGCAGTCCATAGATGCGCGCCACTCCTCACAGACTCATATATCCCTGTTCCGACCCAAAGGAAAACCTCAAACAGGGCAACGCAGACGAGATGTATAGCAAGCCAAGAACCGCGAATGTGACACATGTCGCTCGTCCGAGACGGAGATGTGGGTCGTGATCGTGACTCTGCCCTTTCTGAAGTCAAAGGATCGCGGGAAAGTGCCTTTATACGATTCCAGACTGTAGCGAAACAAGCTGGGGGAGAAACAGGGACTATGGATAAGCAGAAGATGATGACAAGGAATGCGGGAACGGCGGCGCTCCATGACATCCGAACACAAGCGTCGGAAATGTCCCATGGAGGGCTGCCTCCACACAGAGAGAACCGCATCCGGATCCTGCAGGGTGGGTATCAACAGGAATGCGAGCTCGTAGAAAACATATGGGATAAAGCTGCATGCATGCAGTACATACATATGATGTAATCAGAGTATGTAAGCTGCAAGTATGACGGAATTACTTGTACATGTTGCCGTGTTCTTCTGTGACACATCAAAACTAATGCACCAATTCTGTGGCCCTATACATCCAATGCGGTGCGAGTGCACGCAAACGTCACTCGCCACGACGCATGCTGAGCTGGAGTCTCTAGGATTGCTGAGCCTGACAATCGAAACGAAGAGGTGTACCACACAGGATCCGACCGCATACCTTGAACCATATGCTCACCCCAGCTGTCAGTCACGCAGATCATGGATGTGATAGCACCCTCCCCCCACATTCAGATTGCTAGCCTTGTGCTTCTATTCACTATGTTCTACTGAAACCAACCGGACTGACTTAATTTTGCTCGTCTCCAGTGCCAAGAGAGCGTGACACTCCGAATTCGCGTGGGCGTGTTTATATATCCAGCCAGCCGTCTCACTGGACCAACGACGAGAATGGAATCGCGCGGTTACTGTAAGCCTGTGGCGAACATTCCTCATGCTCGTTATTACAGCTAGGAACGGGAAAGAGTTTGTCTTCCTGTGACTGGCCAGCTAAATCCGGAGAACATCCACTGGAGAATGCATAGGACGCGAGTCAGTGGGTGTGTTCCATTCACTTCGCGTGATTGAAAATCCAAAATAATCTATCCTGGTCAATACACCTGCAATATAGCCGAGTTATGTGGATCCGGACTTTGCGTGAGACCCTCGATGTCCGCCATCAGAAATTGGTAGGTCGTGCGAGATACTCGTTTCATGTTGATATATCGCGTCTGGGATTATCCTGGAAAGACTTGTAGAACTTTGGCGGTGATACCGTAGCAACGCTCCTGAGTGGTAGAGGTCGATATAAGTTGTCGGTGACTTAAGTGTCGACGAGCTAACATATTACAATATATGGGTTGCCGTGGTGGTCACATTACCCATGTGCATACGTGCTTCAAACTACCACGGAGTCACTGATCAAGTAGCGTACGAAAAGGAAGCTATAGCAAGAGGATGGATGTAAGATGACTGATAAATATACTAAACAAAAGCTTACCGAGAAGTTTATCTTTCACCTCTTCGCCGGGGTCTTGGTACTGGCAGATTTTCCTGGTTGTGCCCTGTCCTTGGGAGTTGACGGCGCCTTTTCCGTTTCGACACCCTCCTGCACCGAGGACCACTGCTCGACACCGATATCATCGCCGAACTTCCTCTTCCACCTTCTCATCCGTCCTGTACCCTCCTCTTCTTCCTCCTGAGCGAGCGCAGCAGAGCCTCCACATATGCGCTCTGTGGCATTCCAGAGCGGATGGTTTGTCGTATCTCGAGTGAGTACAATGCGGGAACGAGGTGAGGTCGTCCAGTGCGTAAATGTGGATCCATCAGCTCGCGTTACGTGCTGGGGAAAGTGAGGAACAACCGGTGCCGGTAGTGGTCGGGGATGTTTCTTCCGTAGGTGGGATTGACCATAGGGGGAAGTTGAATGCGTCCGGATGATAGACCCAGAGGTGGTTGTAGGAGTGAGAAAACGCTTCGGTATGCAGAACAACATGGCTGCTGGTCGTTGCTGGTCGAAGGACAAAGTATGGTGGATGCGTTGAATGACCACTGTAGGAGGGGTGTAATTCCTTTTTAGGATTCGTCCTGGTTTGGAATTTAACCGAAAATGGGCCATGTTGTATCAGACGTTAAGCCATAAGTACTGTAGAGGTGCAGGAGGTGCCGGAGACAACATGCGAACAATAATAGTACAAGGAAGAAAAATCAAAGCATGGGCCACAGATATGTACAACATTTTAGAACATGCAACTCTCGACTTGTAATTAAAACGCAATGTAGGCATTTTCTTGACGTCTCTGACTGATTTGTTGTCAATCG
>JADGIP010000220.1:0-27567 GCA_016618355.2 Astraeus odoratus | reverse complement strand
TTATTTATTTATTGTTTTCTGTCAAAATAATTCATTGCTTATGATTTCAATTGGTGACGTCACGCGATTTTCAGCTAGGCCCTCGAATTGGCCCTGGACCAAGTGGGTACCCCAAATTTAAATAGCCGTTACGCGAACGGAGGCCTGGCAGGCTGGCAGCGGGTTGTGGGTGGCGCTGTCTATTGCACTGATTCTCGAGTCATCAGAACCGTTTGCGGCTTATCCTCCAGCAGGAATCAGAATTGATTTCAATCTCAGTCTAGACTCTGCACAACCGGGGCGGACAGGCTGGAACTTTGCCCTGATCTCCGGATCTACGGCGATAGTGCAAGTGCAGGAAATAATAATAAAGGGGACTTCCCTATCATTCGTACCGGTAAGTTATCTTCTTCGTAAGGAAACACGTGAATTTATGCTGGTTCTGGATCATTAAGCAGTACGCAGGTCTATACAGGTGACAACACGGCGGAATTTCCAGTTTCATCAGGAAGTCGACGAACGGATGGTTTATTACATGTTGAGCATCAAGCCCTGCATAATGGGACAGGCGATCGGATACATGCGTTTTGAGAAAGTGCTTCCGCACCTTGTTGCCAAGTCCGTCAGCACAGGTCTGGTGCAGGATGCGTCTTATTCTATGATTCCTTTCCTGACATGAATATTTATATGCGATGACCTGATGCTGGTAGGGTGCTTGGGTAGCAGCAACTCCGCCGGAGAAGAAATTACACAGAGAGGGGCATTTCTCGGGCCACTCCGACTGAATCAATCGTGCGCTACCTTTGTCTGAAAGCGGTACCACGGTCCACACTCGATTAAAAGTGAACGGCGCCCGATGCCCTATTCCTGATCCAGGTCGTCTATTGGCATGGAGTATGATATTTGCCTTGCTTAAACGTTTGCGGTGCGTACACTGACACGACCGTGCAAATCAGGCTATACACGCTCGTCGGCGTCGATACCAGTCTGGCGGAATCAACTTTTTCATCAATCATCCATGTGACACGGCCGCACAAGCCTTCGGCTGTGTACGTGATTTCTCCGCCTTGAGAGATTGATTCCTGCGTCTTCATCGGTAATGTACGGTTGGCGGTTAAGCGGTAGTAAAAGGAGCCATCCATCTGGGCGCTGCCTGCCGTTGGCAGTCGTGAGTACCCAGTTTCGATACTTCCTTTTTTTTTTTACTTCGGACGGGACTGGTAGATTACAGATCCACTCGACGGCCTCCCCAGTACCGATGGTAGGACGGTCGAACTTATCGCTTTCTGGACAACTGCTCAGACGGGACCATTTTGCGTACACGTTGCCATAGCATCGACCAGCGCTTGTGTGGGGCTGCTGGCCCGAGAACTTGCCGTACCTTCGATGCACCGAATTACCGAGGAATCAGTTGAAAGAAGGGCTTCGACTGATGAGGCGTAAAACTCTGGAGTATCGAGCGGGCCGACACTCTGGTATTGTGTATGGGAATTCAGACACGGGGTGAGGAATCCTTTGATCAGTCGAGCTCCGACGTAACTCGTCTGCTAAAAAAAACTGCTTATTTGTGGTTGTGCACCAGCCACTGGTCCCTATATACGCGTGTCAACCCACGGAATCAAGATCAGGCCTCATAAAGCGCGCACATAAAGTTGGATCCTGTTTCATGACTTGCGCTCTTAGATGGCCCATCGCGAGATCGAGTCCACTAACTCCGCAACTTACCAGAGCAGTTCGGCTCTGTCCCCACTGTCGCTGCTCTGCGGAGACAGTAGGGTATACACTTGGAAGCTTCGCCTCCGAGCATGGCAGACACCCCCTGAATGCATATATATAGTATGCTCATTATTGTAAGAGTGGTCAGTTGTATATTTACAGCCTGTTACAACTTTAGGTTCTCACAGTACGCCTTCAGGAGCAACGTTCCCAGCAGATGTCGACGGAACGCGTGGACGAGCACGGTGGGGGTCATTGGGCTGATATATCCGTTGACAGTGGTGACAGCTGCTCATTGATACTGCGGCAGAGAAGCCCTGCAGAGTCGGCGATGACTTCCGATGCACCACAATATTCGAACGTCACGTGAGTTAAAGCGGGGAACAGTCAGACATCCGCATCATGTATCATGGGGGACTGTCTCAGAGAAAGCCCCAGTGATCGTTATTCTCGTCATTTACAACACGGATCACGAACACATTTCAACAGAAGGCGATTAGAATTGAAATACATAACATGCATGCGAAACGATAGCAGACGTATCAATGATAAGATATATATGTAATCCCTGTCCCAGTACCGAAGAATACGAAGCGCGAGACGAACGAAGCGGTTATAAAAATGGGTAGTCCATACATCGCAGCGAAGGGAAACGAAAAGGGAAGTGAGCCAGTCCAGCATATCAAAGAGTCCACGATCTATGTACATAATGAAGAATATGCGAGTCCATGCGAATGTCGTGACAAAGGGCGGCACCACGGAGGCTCAGCCCCGGTGTTCCAGATGCGAGGAATTTTTAGAACAAGAGCTAATCCGCTCACGTGTGTCTGAGGGACGAGGCCTCACCAGCCGGCGGCGGACGAACAGCTCCCAAGGCTTTAGACGTAATGCCAACGGGCTTCAATACCATCGTGTGAGTCGAGAACCTCTGCAGGAGCTGTTCATCAATGGGGTCCCGCCGTGGGTGCGGCAGACTCTGGAGGTACTCGAGAGGGACAAGTTTCTCAGAAAGAGGGTGCGTGTGTATCCGCGGGCTCGGCGTTGCTGGTGTGGACGACGATGACGAAGAAGGCGATGATGGACATACTGTGGGGCTAGGCACAAGCTGGTTCTCCTGGCGCGGGGGATGCAGCCTACCGAAGATAAGGTTGTTAGGTACCGAGTACGTAGTCTGGCGAACGCCCAAGGAGTTGCTACTGTTGTTAGGGTGCTCAACGGCTGAGGGCAGGGAATATGCAATTTTCCGTGCGGTTGGCGCTTCCGACATCTCGAGGGAACCCTCGACCGACGTGGGGAAGTGCTTGAAAACCGGCACTGAAGAGAGGGGGCTGTTCATATGGGTGACGGGCTCCATGGCTGGGATCACGCCTTCCATAGGGGCTTGTGATAATCGTTTAGCCACGACAGATTTCGGTAGATCATCTTCTCTTCGGCACTTGCCATCTCGCCGTGCACTTCGGAACCATCCATCGGGAACAGGGACATCACCGACACCCTGGATATTATCTACCGTGTTAAGCCGATCAAGCTTTTGTTGGCTAAAGTAGGCGGCTATAGTACGTGAAGGGTCAATTACTGTGACGGCGGAGTTAGCCGTGGGGACGCAGGACGTACTGAGATGCCACTTTCTGGAAATGCCGCGCGGACGGTCATCAGGCAAGGAGACGCGGACGCTGTACGTTTGTTTAATTAACCGCTCTGACTCGCTTGCTGCGCGGGAGCGGGGTGAGGGGTACATGCTGAGGGAGCGAGGGTTAGCTCACAGGGACGTGATGATTGATAGAGTGGCAAAAAGGCGTTCATGACCTGCGGTCCTGAGGGGGCGGGCAACCAAACAAAATACACACCTGATCATTTGCGCCCACGGAGTTGTGGCACTACTTGGATCATCGCCCAAATCGTATTCCTTCTGGTGGTAGAACAGGAATTCCTGTGCAGTTACGGATCGATAATGCAGTACGGCATCATTGAAGGGCAACGCCTTACGTCGCGGACTCTGCTGGGACCCCAGCCCATGCCATCCGTCCTGTGTGGTCCATTGTCAGCAAAACATGGACCGGCGCGCAGCAGGGAGAAAGGACCACCGACCATCTTTCCATACCTAAACCGGTCGCTTCAGCGTTCGCGCTGCGCTCCTCCCAGACGTAGACGTTTCCAGGGACGATGGCGCGGCGCTCCTCAGCGTCGAGACGACGGGTTATGAGAGGCAGGAGGTTGCGGGCGACGGCATAGAAGATCTGGAGGGCATCTCTGGTCGAGCGAACACGAACGTTTTGGAGGGTGGGCTGTTGCATAGGTGCAGGTGGGATGAGGAGAGAAGGGAAAGAGTGATTGGGGGAGGGGGGTGGGGACCAGACTAGTATATATTCATAGCCATAATAGAGGGCGGCTCAAACGGGAGTGGCCGCGGCATGATGAACAGGAGCTTGACCAAAAGAAAATTAGAATTATTTTGAGTTTTGAATTGAGTTAACCACACAGCACGCGTGCTGTTTGATTGGAAAAAGCGTCTTTTTTATTATGATCGGGAGATTTCCTTTTTCCCGGAGGTGGTGTTCAAAATGAAATATTGATATTAATATTTCCACCGGTGGCGTCGCCGCCGCCACATTGGCTACCTTCGGCGAGCTCTCGGCTACAGCAAGGTACCCAAGAAGACGTTCGAGATTAGTATGTACATTGGAGAACCCGCAGATCACCGAACACCTTGCTGCCGGTGTCTGCACCGCGAATGGCAGCAGCACCACAGCATATGCCGCCCACCTCACCCGACCAGGCATGGTCGCCATCACCATCCTGCGCTATTGTCTCCTTGGGGCTCTCCCTCCATAACATCACGCCTCCTTCCATGCCAACGGGTTCCGGCGCGGCATGATACATATGTAAGTTTGCTTCTTATTTCAACACTCGGCCCATTCCCTGATCCCCAAACGGCCCTAGATCTGAGACTCTCATCCCGCTTATTCCTCGGCCAAATGGAGATGTACGTATGTACTGTGCATCGTTATTTTTGCTTAACTTATAGGGGGAGGCGACCCGTGTGCGTATCACACAGGACATCATTGAAATGACGATACCTCCCAAAACAAAGTTTGATGACTGCAGGACATGCAGGAGTCAACAATGGATCAACCAACTATGTACATATACGTTAGCAGTTAGGGACGACGGTCCTCGGCTTCGGTTAATTTTCGGGAAATACAAAGTCGCCATGCGGAGGAGCGTGCCGACTCATAATCAACTTAACAACCACGCACCTTGTTGGAGGCAGACACGAAGCGCGTATCAGGGACTGAATTCGCAGCAGCCGGCGATTTAATCAACGTAACTTGGTGCTTGTGCCAGAGGTGTCATCTCGGCACTTGTATCCACGGGCACAGTCAGGCTGGCTGCCAACATTGTCAGCCACATAAAAATAACCTTGGCCCTCTGGAACGTTGCGAAAAGAGGGGTGCAGGCGAGTTTGTCTGTGAACAAACGGAGCACATTACATGATCGATTTACGAAGTCAACCCCTACGGTGTGCACCGAGATGGGAAACTTTAAGCGCCACCAGATGTCCCTTGCGTGAGTATGCACATAGCTCCATACATACGTACTTGCAGGCATAGGGGAAAACCAGGACCCAGTATGTAAAGCGCCACCTGTCGATGGGGAGAAACCGCCGGTAACGCGCCCATCTAGATATGGCCAAGCGGGCTTCCGAGAACATATGTAATGTAATCTAATCGTGCGAGAACCTGGGTCGGTCGGTGATGGGAAACGTTTAATTTTGACTCGGACACATCCGCCAGAGAGAACAGAATTCTCTGGAGGACAGGCATGTGGGCTTCCGTTTCCTTTTGTAACGTCGCATGCGTATTGCCCAGCCCAATGCCTGTCACCGCATCTCTCCGAAAGAAAATGAACCCGGAGACGGTGTCAGGGCAGAAAAATCTGCGCGAGACCCTTGTTGGGACGATACGATGTGGTGGTGGTGGTGATGGTGGTGGGAGGGAATCGTCAAAGTTGACCCACCTTGAGGCGATCGCGTTACTGGCAATGCGGCACTTCAGCCGCGAAGGTTTCACCTGTGCCATATATTCAATGTCCGAAGGCTCCGTGACGTGTTGTGTGGAACGAGCAATTGTCCACCTCTTGCGCCAGTCTCCCAGGGACTCACCTCCATTGCTGCTTTAGCATGCTGGGCTCGCACTCTCCGGCAGCCTGAGAAGACATTGTTGTGAAGACCCTTGGAATGCAACGTGTCATATAGTTTCGGACCCTTTCAGCCACACCATGGTTTGCCAGGCAGACGCAATCAATGATTACGACAGGCCGTCTGTTCATTCGTCGCTTTCTAGCATAGTGCATATGTATGTATTGTATGTGTGTGTCACCTGCTACTTCGCAGACACCTTCGTCCAGCACCAGAACGCCCATCAACAAACTGACATTAGTATAGCAGCTGTCAGCGGCCACCGAACTGCACAGACTCAGGGTTGACAGCGGGGATTACCTGCCTGTCTTCATGGTTTCATAAGCGTGGTAATACAGTCGTGTGTGCAAGCAACTGCACGGACGCCGGCTCCTACTTCACTTGCATTCAAATAAAACTTACGACACAAGTACTCAGTAAATGCGTTCGCGTACACGACAATTGGGGTGCTCATATCCTTCTAGAAACCCAAACGCCCCTATGTACGGTATGGCCCGGAAGTCATAATCCAGCATCCTGGCTTCCACAGTATGTCATTTCCCGGAGTGACAGCGACCCCTAAGGAACGTTGTCACCTTCACACAACCTCACCCGTAGGCTTCTGTCCGAGTCGTGTGCGGCGCTAAATCTGTCAGCTTCACGCAACTGGTCCCTGTGACATGTCCACACAGGAGGCTGACGAATTCCCGATGATCATCCGCCACCGTAATGCACACCCTGTCGCTGTCGACGACACCACAGGTCATTATGCTACTGGTGGCTTGGCACCAATACGCCGTTTAGAAAACAGGGGTCGGAGGCCCCACAATCTTGGGGTTAGCGCTGGAGAGGAGTGCTAGATCGCATGTTGTGGCGCACAAACCCACTGAGTTGGGATGTCAATTAAACCGTGCAATTTGTTAGATGTGCCAGTATAGAATATAGATAATGAGTAGCTTCCCCAGAGTCAGGGAAGAAAAAAGACTTCCGTCGGGCGATATCACATCACCATGTGGTCTATGGGCCAAAGGGAGCCGGTGAGCCAGGGTCATACCTGGTGATGGGACAGAGCTCACCTTTCAAGGGAAGGACCACTGGCGAGAGCTCAGGGATCTCCGCATAGTGCATACGCTCTCGGAACAAGTACCGCACGCGCAACGTTTTAGGAGCAGTTGGAGCTGGGTCGAGGAAGCCTGGGATGCCCGACTACGAATATATTAGCCGAATGTGGGACCGTCTGTCCGATTGGAGAAAAGAAAAGTTACCTTGGGGGTCCTGCTCGATATGTACAGTTGTCCGTTGTGCACGAGTGCTTGAAGAGAAGTAGTCACATCCACATCCAAACCTGCAGCTTCCTTGTCTGGACTCGGCCCATAGGCGGCTTCCAGAATGACTAGCCCTGTGATGAACGTAAGGAAAGACGGGAAATTTGGGTATCCCCGTCCACCTCACCTCCTCTCGACCGCTCCGCATCCATGTGCCGCCTCGCAACGTCTTGCAATAATAGATTGGTGTTCTCGATCTCCCTTTTAAGCTCCGACTTCTCGTCGTTCAATGCCCGTCTAGCGTCATTGAAGTACCTGCATCTCCTTTTCAACATCCCAGAGAAACACAAGATGAAATCTTAGGTACTTTTCACGTTGGGCACGACGACGTGGTTTGAGAACGAAGTGATACCCGACAACCAGCACGGTGGAGGGAATCAGAATAGTGTACAGCGCCACCGAGGGATCATATTCTGAAGTAAGAGTGATCGGTAGAGTCCACTTTTGCTCAAGATATGTTAATCTAGCGGAATGAGGTCAGCGGCATGTGTCTCTGGATACAGAAATCTTACTGGAATCTCAGGATCACCCCTTCCGTGCTTAGGCCCACACCAGTCCCGAACGCGCTCCTCTGACCGATCCATTTTGCAGACACGATGTATGCGATCTTTCTGAGTCCTAACTCTGCACTAGCTTTCAGGCGCAGAGATAGCTCATGGAAGAATAAAGAAAATTCAGCTTTAATGCATGAATTCAAACCAGCCAGCGTCAGTCCGTAGGACCAAGTTCGTACTCCAGTGCCAAATCCACTAATAGATCCAGGCCCGCTGAAAATTGCACGTTCCGTAGCATCTACATAATCATCCACGGAACCAAAATCGAACTGTCTAGGTGAGAAGACACTAAGTTCGAGATTTCCGCCTGGCCGTTGCGGGGAGTATGTCCAGCTAGCAGATCCTTGAGTCAATGAATCACGGAACAGCCGCCGCCCAAATGAGATTGTTGTCACAGGAGGAAATAGGTACCAGAAGGCGGGAATAAAGGTGGCTCGAACGGAAACCGCGTTTTCATTGTCGCTGTATGTGGTCTTCGCAGTGATGATATGTGGACTGAGGAACGCCGCTGTCAGCTGCGACGAATTTCAGCAATCCATGAGGCTAGAACACGTCCAGGAATTGGAATTACCTCAAGTGTCAACCGAGGAGAAAACTGATGCCGTAGGGCTCCCGTCAGAGTACCTCTAGCAGCGAAAACATCCCTTGAGCCTGGATGAACGTCACCGGTAACCCCAATGGTAGTTTTCGGACCCAATGCTTTCTGCAGCATAACAACGGGGCATCACTATCGGTCCAATCAAATTGAAGGGTACCATCAAAGGTCCTACCATGATGCCGTGACGGATACCGAAACTAGAAAGTTTGATGCCACCCACGCGCTTGACAAAGTTTCTGGAATCGCCACTGTGTTCATCGCTTCTTGCAAAGACTGACGAGGCGTTGACCTCACATATCACGGTACCTCTAGGTTGCAGAAGTTTCTCAAGAATCTCATTGGAGTGATTGATCTTCCACTGCCTGAGAACCGCCTTGATCTGATTTTGGCTTGGGTTGGAAATCGTTAGTTCGCGTTCAGATTATTGGGGAACGTACTTCGTTGCTATCATTAGACCGTAGTTCCGCCGGCCATTGCCTATTCAAACCTTCCGGACCTGTGCAACCATAATGTCGGAGAATGGTTTGACGCCACGCCTAAGACGGAAGAGGGCCCTACCTAGGAAATCATAAACTTCTCTAATGCAGTGACATAGCAATGTAAACACGGCGACCGAACGAGAAAGATCTGACTCACCTGAGGAATGGATCAGAGAGGACTACAAAGATGGAAAACACGGTAAGAAACCCGAATTTTAGAAGCTTTCTGGACCGCATGTAAATCCGGAATGGACTTACCCTCGTAGGCCTTCTGGATTTCCAGAAACTTTTTAGTTGCCACTTCTTTGGCACGCAAATCATACTGCTTGTCAGGGTGATAGGTTATCGACAGGGCCTTGTATCGTTCCCTGATTTCATTCTGTGAGGCAGTGGGAGGAAGGTTAAGCACAGCACTTGACATGACAAGGTCAGTGTCCGTCGTGATCAACAGATGGCGATGCTTTCATCGAAAAGAGACCCACTAAAGATAATTTTTCTCTTGAGTCGGGTCCTCCATACAGGTTAGCCGCTGCTGTAACGCCCAGTTGCCGGCGACCTGGGGTGGGCACGACGGATGCCTTGCGTTGAATAGGAACTTATGCGTTCAATTATTTACTGTCAGCGACAACACCTCCGCTAAATGAAAGTGTGCACGTGACTAACGTGAAGTAGTTTTCCCACAGCCCCAATTGAGAATGTGCCACGTCCGACGAATTGCTGTCGTGTTCTGCTCAGCGTTCCCTTCAACTTGTTCGGCTTCATCCTTCTCTCCAATGACCTCCCGCATCCATATCGCACGCCCGGCGACGGCAACCTACAATGCAGACCCGCATGGGTTCTCCAACTCTCGTAGCACGTCCGGTTACAGGGCAGCCAATCCTGATGACCCCCTTGAAAAGCTCCGCGCCATGGGCAAGCAGGTGGAGGATGCTGTCGAAATATACTCTCAACCCCTGAAACCGCACCTACCCAGCATTGGTCGCTTCCTGATCGTCGTCACTTTCTACGAGGACGCTTTGAGGATCATCACCCAATGGAGTGACCAGCTGTGGTACCTGCAGTCGTTAGTAGTTTTGGAATCACCCCCGAATATTGAGTGACCGTGGAACAGTTATAGACACTTTTACTGGGGATTCTCTCATTTATTCCTGATTTTCAACGTCATCGTGCGTATTCATTCGCTCCCCTTCCGTCTCCGTGCAGTGTGAACACCTTCCAGGTTATGCTGGCAGCTTCCACCGCTGTTGTATCAAAACGCTACACCGAACATGCCGTCCTGGGACTCTTCGCTGTTGTTCTCGTGCAAGGCTTTGGATATGGACTCATCTTCGACCTCAACTTCTTCCTGCGTAATCTGAGTGTAATTGGTGGTCTGGTCATGGTATTTAGCGAAACGATGGTGTCGAGGAAAAACAATTTCCCAGGCCTCCCTTCTGTGAGCGAGACTGACCGCAAGAAATAGTACGTAGCTTCCGCCGTTTTTTCTTTATATGTCCTTATCGACATGTAACGCAGCTTCCTCCTCGCTGGGCGCGTATTGCTCATATTCCTCTTCCTCGGGTATATGGTTCAAGGGAAATGGAGTATTGGCCGTTTTATTGTTTCATTGATCGGTCTTGCTGCATGCACGATGGTTGCTGTCGGTTTCAAGGCGAAATGGTCGGCCACGTTCTTGGTCATTGTCTTGAGTATCTTCAATGTATTCATCAACAACTGGTGGAGCGTTCACAGTGCGCACCCGCAACGGGATTTCCTCAAGTAAGGGCAGTATTACTTGATAGTCGTCGCCTTTTCTAACGTTTGCGCCTCAGATATGATTTCTTCCAGACGCTTTGTAAGCTTCCTGGCGTCCTTTGGGTATTGTCATGGCTAAGTTATTTTCTAGCTATCGTTGGTGGTCTCATTCTCCTCGTAAACATGGGACCAGGCAAGTTGCCATATTTCTGGGGGTCGCTGCCTCACTGATTTCCTCTCCCTTCAGGTGGCCTCTCTGTGGATGAAAAGAAAAAGACATATTAATTAGCTAGTGCATGCCACCTGGTGGACACGCAGTTACCATCTCGCAGACCATTAGCATGTGATCCGCCAAGTAGATACACTATTCGCATACTCTCGCTATCCATACAGTCGTTCTTTGTTTGTGACTGCCTGTTGCGATGTCTGTAGCGGGAAGAGTTTGGTTCCTTCAAGGGTCTATTTAGACATTCAGGGGCTATTTTGTCACGTGCGAAAATTTCTGCACTGTGCACTTGTAAGTTAACCAGGATAATTTTTACGGTCGCACAATCATACATTATCTACGACTGTACCCTTACGCCGCAGTCGGTCTTGAGGGGGATCACGGTGACCATAACACCGAAAGTGCGGTCCAACTGCCATGGTAGCAACGAAAGGCGATGTCAAAGTTTACACAGTCAATGGCGCGGTCGCTGGGTCTTCGTCATCAATCCCGGACTGGCTCACTCGCAAACGTGCGGCGAAGGCCAAGGGGAAGCGAGTTCTGAAGGAGAGGGAGGAGGGTCGAATTGAGCTCATTCAAGGCTTTGAATTTCCGGAGGCTAGTAACAAAGTCAAAACTACCAGAGACGGCCATCATGCACTTGCTACGGGGACGTATAAGCCTCAGATACGGGTATGGGACCTAGACGAGTTGACGATGAAATTCGAGAGGCACACAGACGCTGAAAATGTTGACTTCATTGTGAGTGGTCAGTCTTGTCCTCTGACACGCGATATTACACTCTGGGTTCCCGATGATTGACAACAAGGAATATTAGATCCTGTCCGACGACTGGACAAAGACAATACATCTCCAAAATGACAGGTCGGTCGAGCTGCATACTCAAGGCGGCTTTCACTACCGCACACGCATACCGCGCTTCGGTCGCTCCCTCGCATATCACTTTCCGTCCTGCGATGCCCTCATCTCTGCCTCCGGAAACGAGGTATATCGTTTAAATTTAGAGCAGGGGCGATTTTTGAATCCCATCGTCCTTGACTCTCCAGAAGGCGACTCGATTCTAGGCGTCAACTGCATAGACATCAATCCTGCACACCAATTACTAGGATTTGGCATCGATGGCACCGCAAGTGTGCAATTCTGGGATTCACGCTCACGCTCGAGGGTTGGCCTGCTGGACCTCCCCAAAGGCCGAATATCACGGCCCAGCGGTCGTGCAGTGATCACTCTCCCTGGTGTCGACGATGAGGCGTCACGTTCGGAAGTATTGTCGGTCACGGCGATTGCGTCGAGGTCAGATGGTCTTTCTTATGCTGTGGGCACATCTACAGGTCTTACACTTCTCTACGATATACGGTCACCGCGACCATTCGCCTTCAAGGATCAGGGGTATGGGTTACCGGTAAAAAATGTTGCGTGGATAGAGGGCGGGAGCCGTATGGCAGGTGATGGCATGGTTCTTACCGCGGACAAAAAAGTGGTTAAAATTTGGGACAGAAATACGGTGAGCCTCGGTTTTAGGCAATACACATAGCCAATGCATTGACGTGCCAACAAGCCATCATCAAATTTTGTTTCCATCACACCTGCCACTGACCTCAACCACATTCACCACATCCCTGGCAGTGGACTGCTGCTTACAGCAAACGAAGGTATACATATGGCAGCATACTACATTCCTCAACTGGGACCCGCACCTCGCTGGGCGACATTTTTGGAGAATATTACCGAGGAGATGGAAGATCAGAGTACGCGGAACGTGTACGAGGACTACAAATTCATCGAACGGAACGAGCTACGGGCGTGCGTTTTCAATTTCCATTCGGAGACCAACTTGTGACTAAATTGCGTTATCTGTATTCGCAGGCTTGGCCTGGACCACCTCATTGGAACACCTGCGCTCAAGCCTTACATGCATGGCTACTTCGTGTCTTTGAAGCTATACGATACTGCGCGTGTCATTTCCAATCCATTCGCATATGCAGAGCATCGTGAAAAACTTGTTAAAGAACGTATGGATAAGTTGGCTGATTCGAGAATCCGCACTCGCAAGGATGGTACTGGTGTATCCGTTAAGGTCAACAGGGCTTTGGCGGAGAAAATCCAGAAGGACGCAGAAAGGGAGAAGAGGAAAGAAGAAAAGAAGCGAACCAAGAAGGCTAGAGAGGCAGCCGAAGGAATGGGTGATTCCATGGTTATCGATGAAGAAGCACTTGACGAAGTACCAGTTACGCTTCTAAGTGATCCTCGTTTCAAGGAGCTGTTCGAGAACCCCGAATTCTCTGTGGACGAGAACAGCAGGGAGTATGCCCTTCTCAACCCTTCTGCAGTTGCACAGAGGAGCACTGTACCTGGATCATCGAAGACGGCCGTCGAGGAAGAGGAAGAGGAAAGTGTTAGGTCTTCGTCTGATGGTCTGAGTGGCAGTTCAGAGGACGAAAGTAGTGATGACAGTTCTGATGCTGGAGGTCAGTATACCCGACGTGGTCATACAATCATGTTCACTGTACTTTTCGACAGAGCTAACTAAATTCGATCCCCGAACAAGACCCGAGCAGAAAAATCTACGCGCCGAACAACAATACGCACGAGCACGAGAGGCAAATCGCCAACGTGTTGCTAATGTCAGCCTTGTTCCTATTGTTCCTCGGACAATTACATCAGCTGGGAACCTTGGCGACAAAGATGCAACATTTGGCCAGCGGCTTGCTTCCCGACAAGCAACAATGACACGTGCCGAGAAGCCTTCGGATGCGAAGTTCAGCATGGACGGAGGGGTGGAGATGACTTTCATTCCCTCATCATCTGCGGGTGACGATAGACCGAAACCTGCTGAGAGGAATAACAGGAAGAAAGGTGTGGAGGTATTGGGTGCTACCATGGAACGTGGTGGCGAAGAACCCACAGGGGAAATGAACGAGGGTGAAAAGAGAGGACGTACACATCGCAGAAAGGGTCAGCGGAGCGGCAGTAGGAATACCTTCAGAATGCTTTCGAGTTAGGCAGAGGTATCCAATGTCCTATACCTGTTCCTGCTGTGCTGCCTGTGCTGCTCTCGAGATCTCATCTGAAACATATGTTGTAAATATGTCCGAGTCCTAATTATTTATTCGGTAGATGTGGTCTAGAGGGTAATGTTTTGGTTTATGCACACCACTGCTTTCGAATTGAAAGCAAGGCACAAGACTTGTATGGGAAAAAGGGGTGACCATGTTTAACAGTCTAACTAGGGGGCGATCAAGACGTACAGCACGGAAGGACGTGTGGCAGGAGGGGAAACTTCAAGCTTGTGGACAGAAGAGGACTGATCCCTTCTGATAAGCACAGCACGTCCGTTTTGGGGGGTTGTTTGGGTAAGAGATTTGTTTAAAACCGAACGTCCGAAAATAATTCAACGGAGTTGATTTCACCGTCCAGCCGAGGTTTCCGTCTGCATCGGCCAAGCCAAAAGGAAGTTAGCATAAGCGATAGCCACAACAGGAATGTAATATTAGAACACCTGTCCGTCAACACGGAGTGGCAGAGACTATATGCCAATTCGAGGTATGTCTGCTGAGAGCAAACCAGCGTGGTTGCACTACCACTGAGGAGGGAGTGTAGTCCACCGTGGTTCCAGGTTTTTATTTTATTTTTAAAAAAGACCGGTCAAGATGAACAGACGATATGTGTATATCAGTATGTGGACCCGGAAGCAGTAGAGTAACAGCACTCTCGACTTTCGGGATTCCTTTCGGAGATTTTTGACACCCCGTTCACGCTGCTCACAGAACAGGTAATGCTAAAGCGAGCCACATCAAGTCAACTGGAAACGAGACGCGGGATAATTAGCCCAGGGTGCAGGGATGCTACGGGATATCAGCGTACCCCTCCACAGTTGGGGTCTGCATGTAAGGTAAATGAGATCAGTCGTCCCACCTCCTTGGTCCGGGTGGACGGTTAATGTGCATTGACTAGCAAGCTTGACCCAGTACGGCGCAACATTTGCTTGGCCATAATAGGGTTGGCCTGACCTCCATCTCGTCATTGCCCGGCGAAGCACCCCAAACAGATGTCAAGCATCTAGAAACCGTCAGTAATGCGCCTTACCATACCAGCTCCCTATTCTATACCATTGCTGGAGGCGGCCTTATCTTGCGACATGGATAAATCATTCCACCAAGGGTGCATAGATATGACTATAACAGGATGTTTATCCAGATTTAACCCAGCACTTGGTGTATTTGCACGAGCCGATTAGGGTGAGCCCTGGTCCAGTGATGTGGTTCACCCACGAAAATAATTGAAACACCCAGTGTTGCTGGCTGCCGTAGGTATAGCTTGAACCCATCCCGGAACCCAGTAAAGCCCGTGTTGAGTGAGTCATCCCTGATATATAAATACATACCCGGAACATACGACTCGTAACCTCTTTTGTCTTCAGCAGGATGGCACCCACTAAATATGAAATACTCGGTGCATATCGGAACATAGCACGAAGCCGAAGGCACCGACACTCCGGGAATGGCGGAGACATGGACTTCGATACTACATGTGGGGAACCAACGGCGTGGTAGCCGGTAGCTGGCACCGTATGAACGGTTCCACTGACCTGAGTATGGAACACATTTGGGAGTGCACAAACGGAGGCTCCATTCGATGGATTGAAGCGGTCGTATATCATACGACATTGATCAACAAACTCTCTGTAAATTATCCGTCATGAAATGCACATACCAAATCACCTGTGCTATTTTTCGTGTGCAAGGCATGGAGGCCGCAGAATATTAACTAGTGGTCACTGCATATGCACATTGCATGCCGTGTTAGGACCAAATGGGGTAGCAAGCAGTCACGGGAATGTCACATATGGCCACACCTTGTCATGTATGGTATCCAATGAATGCACTTGCCCCATAAGAGAAGTATGAATCAGTAAACAAGCTGGTTGGAGTGGTTGGAAGGTGGTATATCCAGAAATCAGTGCCAGCATTTACATCAACACTGAAGCTGTCCATCCAGGTTAGATTATCATTGATGATGCAACTTGGGATGATAAAAGCAGTGAGTATCATAGCATTCTATTGCGCTGTAGGAAGTGATCATATCTATTGTGTATTAGAAAATGATGGTATATATGTATCATCTTATGATTATGTGAAATGATTGGACTGGTATGACTGTGGTGACCTCATCCATGGGTAGCAAGATGAAGAAATGTGGGCTCATAGCACCAAAAGTCAGTACTGATGTATTGCAGGAGTCTTTGGCCCGGAAACAGATTTCGGGTGACATTCCCTTCTGGAATAAAGTATACTGAACAACAACGGCTTCGAGCTATGTCAGCATTTGAGGAGTCTGATCCGAGTCAACTCTTTGACAGTCCCATTCCAAGGGCGCCAGCCACCCTAGTGATGTAGCCACCCTTACAGCGGAATGTTGACCTAGGAATGCGTCGAATGTCTTGCCCCGAGTATCATGTTCAATCTGCGCGAGTCTTCCTTCCTCTTGCTTGTTGCTTGTATGCCCCAGTCGAATGTGTAGTGTCCGACGTGGCACGCAGCTACCTTACCGGCCACTTTCAACCTCGAAAGCAAAGCAAGCCCCATTGGGTCACCGTCATGACTGGCAGCAGTCAGCACAGAAAGTACTTACCCAACAATGACCTTGGTAGACTTCAAACGCAGCCGCAGCATACAAGTCAGTAGGTGATGGCCTAGAGCAACATGCAGCTGTCGATGATCTCAACCATTCCCGCTCGGATTCATTCAGCCTCGCAACACATTGAAATAGGTCTTGGAATAGTTATAATGGCGCGGAAAAAGGCGAAAGTGCTTTATTTACAACCCTGCCGCCTGCCCGCGTCAGTCGCATGCATTGAAATGCATAGTACTATAAGTGTTTCGTGCCTAGGATATTTTATGCATCACAGAATATTTTCGGGTGGGTAGGGAAAGATACAACTAAGATTTTTCATCGATCGGAGGTGCTGGCATACTATCAACTTGCGGAATGGACGATGTGATGACGACGTTTTAGAGTGGAAGCATGGATTACGTAATACGAATGTGGATGACCGTATTAGCTAGATCATCCAAGTGAACCTTAATGTGAGCAAGGATTTCTCCTTCCCGCTAGGGATTGAGCGCCTTCGCGCTTGAAGTCCAAGGGCGGGCCGAGCTGGAGCTAGATTCCATCGGTAGGTATCTTTTTCATCATTGATGACGTGCAATGTTGTGATCAGATGTTTCACAAGGTGGATAGAGCGTCGCAATAGTTACATGAGATATAGTCAAGCAACACCAACCGGGCAGGCAGAGATCAGACGACGTTGCTGTAGAGTGTTACACATCGACAGCAAATTTTTACAGAGTTTGTCTGCGGTGATTAACCCCCAACAGCGCAACGATAAAGGACTTGACTGTGTATGTCAGGGGCTTGGACTAATTGGCTGTCCCTGCTATACACGACAGAAACTTCTTGGAAGCAACCCTACACAAGATCTGTGTTATGTATCAATACAGATTGTATAACCAGTACAACCTATGTATTGAACATGCATCTACTCTTGATAGGTTTCGCTCAAGCAACAGCAACACGCGACAAAGTCCACGGAGATCGGTCGGACAGGAACATCAGTTTGCTAAAGGGTTGCGTTCCCATAACAAGGCAGCACACAATGAAAACTGCCTCAGGTTGCCCATGAGGAGCCATGTGTCTTAAGGAGGATCGACTTCAGAATGTGCAGAATACAAGACATGAGGCGTGCGGCATGAGTCATAACCAATACAGCTTCGTGAACAATTACGAATGTAATGGTTCCGGCCAGGGAACCGCCAGTACCAGTAATTCGGACGGTACCTGCCAATTTCTTGAGATATTTGTAGTCCAAACTTTAGTCGGTTGGGTCAAGGGGAACTCGTCGAGGAACTAAGTATTGAGATCTACCAGCTTCGGCCCCTCGTCCTGCACAAGTAAAGTACGATTCAGTGGGATATTCGAGGAGAGTACAATGGTTGCACACCATGTCTGGCGAAAACAGCACAGTTAGATATCATTCCGTTCGTACTTCCCTGACCTGTAATACCGGCACAAATTTGTAGCGGATATCGTTGTCCGTGCACGCATGTTGCATGGCGCCACCTTGCACCAAGAAAGGTGGTTAATATTGCAAGATGTGAAAGAGCGTTGCCCGGCGCTGCTTCATCCAAGTATTCATATGTCTCGATCTAGGACATCTACTTATAACAACGTGGCCATCCTCGTCGAGATCACACGGACGGCGGGTATCATACGAGTTCAAGCCAGACTCTGCGAAGAAATCAGTTGGTGTTCCTTTCACCCACCCAGAACAGGGCTGGCTGTCACTGCAGTAAAGGGTCGCAGAAACACACTAAGCGAGAACTAAGCGCATGGTAAGGCTGTCGCTAGAAAGTCAGAACTTTTCTCCTTAGGACTTGAACCGTAGCTCCTTTGGGAATATTGTATGTGGGGTATGGGCCTTCGCAGAGGTAATCCGGTACTGGTACGAAATGCGTATAAAGATCAGACATGATATTAAATTGAGCTTGACGCCGTTCGACACCAGTGGGTTCTCCTGGAGAATGTGTTAGGGTCAAAAAAGC
Organism: Astraeus odoratus; assembly: GCA_016618355.2. Lineage (NCBI taxonomy): Eukaryota > Fungi > Basidiomycota > Agaricomycetes > Boletales > Astraeaceae > Astraeus > Astraeus odoratus. The sequence goes on along the minus strand of JADGIP010000220.1, from coordinate 9,178 downwards.
CTCCTTAGCTCTCCACAGCAAACCAAAAGGATGCATCGAGCACTCCGGGAACCGAGTCAAGGAAGGCTCCAAAAGCGCATACACGTCCTTGCCAGCGAGCTGGACCATGCTATCGTCCTCAGCATAGGAGAAGCCGACGTCAACTAGTTCGGCGAAGATGGTGTTGGAATGAGTATTCAAGCTGCAGATATTGATCTTTGTGTCTTTGTCTTATAAGTTATTACAAAGACCAAGTTTGAACGAAAAACCTTTGGATGAATTGTAACCAGGCCCGCCATCAGGCTACAAAATACAAGGGACGTCTTCGGGAGAATGTAGGCCTCGAAGAACTTACGAAGGCATCAACTTCTTGTTTGTTGGCGGTGACATCGAGCTAACCAAAGTATTGAAAGGGTGGCAGAGCGAAGGCTTTGTGACGCGCAATTGACGGTCACTGTGCATGTGAGTGCCAAACGAATTTGACGTCTGGAGGTGTAACATATGAGAAGGCTGTTCCAGACTCTAGAACTCTAAAAACCGCTCACAAAAAATGCCATACACTTGAATGAAAGTTTCTTTTGCTGTTGAACATTTCGAGGTGAGTTGTTCAGCACGACTGGCCGATCGGGTACTAAAAGAAGCGTGCAATGTAAAAAGGCTTGCAAGTGTCACTAGGGCAGTGACTAGCACTTTCATGCTTGCTACATTTTGGAACGCACAGGTTCGGTCTTCCACGCCTTTTCAGTTCGTTTGCCCCTTCACCCTTGAATCACACGCCCTCAGACTTGAAACATCTTGAATACCCTCGTGATGCGCGGAGCATGATTAGGTAGGGTGCTTCGAGCGTGCGAAGACGAGAAAGAACACCGGCGTTTACCATGGGCTTTCCCTTCGCCAACTTCCTTCTGTATTGCTGGGTATGGGGTGATAATATTCTGGTGGATGTTGAACCTAGATGGGAATCTGTCAATCTATATAGCCGAAGTGATCCCCCCTAACTCGCATTGGTAATCATTGATCCCAACCACTCATGTTACTATCCCTCAGCATTATGCTTACTGGTAGTCATCACTATTCAGTGGGTCCATGATAAAACCCTTCGAAGTCATATAACAACCTCCATTTCTATGTCTGGCCTAACTTTAGGGCTATGCGCAGGTCATCAGTTGCATCCCCAGGCCTTCAATGGAAGTTATATTGGAATTCAACGTGAGTGTGCTTGTCTAAGAATCTCGAAACACATTTGCACCAGGACAGTCCGCATATCTCATCATGCAAGTTGTGTCTTGATTTCCAATTAAAGCCCACCCCTTCACAATTGCCAGCTCTGCTACATCTATGTTTGATTCAGAGCCCTCTGAAGCTGTAGGCGAGAAAACTGCAGCAGAAAGGGTGAAAAGATGGGGATCTTCATGGATAGGCTGTATGGGCTCTATTCCCGATCTCAGGTCATATGATACCGCTGTGCTTTATCCCTTTCCCCTGGAGGACATTGTCGTGTGTTCATAGGTGGGACTGGGGTTTCGCCCTTCCTACATCTCTCCATATCATTGAGTGAGTGAATAGCATAGATAAAATTCTATTCATTACTCATTCGCAACAGCCACTACCACTACAGAGATGTTCGCCGGGATAGATGCACTCGTTTCCGTGTGGTACTCATTTGGGCAATCCGTCACAAGTGCATCATCAATTTGCAGACAGGATATCCGAGCCACTGTCCACTGGCCTGCATCAATTGGATAAGGGAGACATTTAGAAAGGCACATCCCCTTGATCGTTGCTATCCACATCCATGTCACCGGGCAAGATCCAGTTGGACCTGATGTCACAATCTGAATCAGCAGATGGTATCGAGGATTGGTTTCTTCGCGTCTCCACTAATCGAGATCAAGAACGGACGTCCAAAGTGGGGAGAATGCTTGGTAAGGAAGTCCGGTCCACGAACAACACCCGCCAGTGTTGAGTTCCAGAATCTGCTATTTCGTTGCTCGGTGTTCTGAATACTCGGCGCGTACAGTGTGCGGTTCACAGGGCATGCTGTTAGGATAACAGTTGGCTTCCCGACGTCCAGTCCCAGCAGTGTACTGCGCAGCAACCCAGTCGTCTCCCTGTTCATCGAATCTTATGGACACGCCTGAACAGAATCTTTAATTGGACTCAGCTGTATTATTGGGTTATTCCCCTTCGTGCCTTATGTTTGTATCACTGGTCAGAGCAGTTGGCGATGGTAACATCCCTACCACTATATTAGTTTAGATGATGGCGTCCGAGAAAACTCTGCTTTCACTTTGGCCTTCGAGGTGGACGTCTATAATGCAATCACTCTCCTAATCGGCATAACTTGACGAAGTATATACTTTGTAAGTTATGGCAAGGCTCCCAGCATATGGAGATTAGGTGCAATGACACTCAGGAGACGGACATTAAATAATGTGATCGGTTTTGATCCCTGTGTGCCTTAGGACTGAATGAGGAAGTGGGAGTGGTGGAGTGCTAATATAATGGAAGACAGGTCGATGCGAGTAATATAATAGTGTCACCCTCCGCGACCAGACTTCATTCGTGCTTCATGTGTAACATTATCACCTTGAAAGTGAAGTTCAAGACTAGACTACGCGTTCACACACTATACTGCGCTAAGTACGAGGATGCGATCAATTACGTACGGAACCCATTTACCCACTCGAACCCGTCTGTCGATGTGTATGCTCTCCATTTCCTATCTTAGATATCGCGGCGGGTGCGGGTCGCCCTATCCTCAGCAGTTGAGAAGTAACAGAAGCCGATGCACCGGAGGGGCTGGTATTAGACCCAGAGACGTGAGAGGGCCGTTGAATTGGAGGCGGCAATGTCATTGTTGTAGAAGGACCGTTCGGGAACGCTGGTACCATGGATGACGACATGAACGGGAACTGGACACCTGGGTTGGGTAAAGACCTACCTGTACTGGCTAAGAGGGGACCCCCGACCATGGAGGACGAAGACCCATATGTGTTCTGTCCCATGCCTGTTGAAAACATGCCGCTAGGAGGGGCATTTCCCGTCGAACTTGACAATGAGAAGGAACTGCGGAAGCTCCGAGATGGCTCGAAAGGGAGGGCTTTGCTGGATAGTGTAGAAGAAGCTGTAGAACCGGTGGACCGTGATAGTGAAGGTGACATCGAAGAAGTTGAGTTGTATAGCATCGTATTTGAGTGACTCGATCTAGGGCTAAGAGGAACTGAGGACGTTGCATGGGACACCGATCCACTAGATGTATTATTCATAAAGCCAGGTGGAGGGCCAATCCCAGGAGGGGGAGGAAGTCCGGGTGGACCACCATCAGTAGCTTTACGATGCATCGAATTGGATCGTGGTTGGTGGCGGGATATCTGTGGTGGCGAATTCACTTGGGTGGACGTGGGTATGGATTTCTGTACAGCATTCGAACTCGGTCGTCCGATTATCCCAGCATGGGATTGTCTGCGTCCTTGAGACCTGCCTTGTAAACCACCAGTAGCACCCTCCTTCCCACCATCTCCCTGCTGGGGTCTTGTTCTCCGTTCCGTAAGCTCGATCTTTCGCTCGATCTCTGCCAATTGCGCCTCGAGGCCTGGAATAACAGACCCTTCGAACCTCTCCCGTTTCACCCCCAGTCTTTCAAGTCTCTGCGTCAGACTCACATACTCCGTCCTGGAGTTCTCTTTCCGCTTTCTTACCTCCGCCTCCCTCTTCTCCCTTTCGGATTTCACCTCATCCGCCTCCGCCTTGGTCCTCTTCAGCTCCTCCTCGGCGGATGCCTCCCTCTCTCTCAGCGCCGGCATCGCGTTCTCATTTTGTTCAAGCTCTTGCTCGATCTCTTCCCTACTATCATTCGCTCGTCTCACTGCATCCTCTAACGTCCGAACACGCTGCCTTGCCTTTCCCTCTGCAACCACAGCCTTCTCAGACGCGCGTCGGAGAGCATCGATCTCGCCTCGGAGTGCCGTCGAAACCTTCTGCGTGTCTCGTCGTGTCGTCCTGAGTGACGCCTGGAGCGTTGCTTGCTCTTCGTTCAGCTCAGAGAGCGTGGTGGTCAGCGTTTGAAGCCTCTCTTCGTGCGTCTGTGCGAGAGTCGAGGAGGCAGGCGCTGGACTGGGCGAGGGAGAGTGGAGGACGGGTGTGGAAGGCGAAGGCGAAGGGGAGGGCGAGAGCAAGTGGGAACCATCCGGGATCAGTAGCGCACCAACAATGGGCGGTGTTTCGAAGGACATTGCGTCGGCTGCTGAATGTGCAGTAGCCGTGGTATTATTCTCGACATGGGTAGCGACTCCATTTTCCTCGTGCTCATCTCCTTCTCCGTTAAGTTCTGCTTCTACAGACAGAGTAAATCACTTGGCATCTCGTGGCAAGAAAAATTGCGACACTCACCGTCATTCGTAACAACCATCCTCCTTCCGACGACCGCCCCTCCAGCGAGAGCGATATCAATGTCGTACTGTCGCCCTGGATGCAGCCCGTATATTAGCAGGATGGCCTCGTCTGTGGCGTCAAGCATGCGTAAGATATAGCGCTGCCAATTGGAACCGTTGACATCGACATGGAGTCCCTGCGAGAGCACATCGGCGAGAACGGGCCCACTGGTGTCGATGACAGAGACGGAGGATGTCGAGGTTGAGGGTGTTGCAGAGGATGTCGCTGCGGTGGCAGACGTAGCCACGGGCGCAGAGGCATGTTGCTCGACATTCGATTCTGTATCAGCCTCGTCTACTTCAGACGATATAGCAGCAGAAGCGCGAGAATCAAGAGTCGACGAGAGGATGAAGGTCACAGACACAGACGTAATTTCGAGCACAGCAAGCGTCAAATGGGGTGTCCACGGACGGATCGCGTGCCACACCGAAGACGATGCGGGTCCGGTTGATGAGGATGCAGACGAGCCTTCTGAGGCTTGTATCTCGCGCATGTCTACGTTTCGTGCTTTTATAAGAGATAATAGATACAATATCTGGAGGCACTTCTGGATCGATACACGGATCGCGTCTCGAGATGCCCACTCACGGACCAGCGGAGAAGTCTAGCGAGCTATATACCAGCTCTTGGGCATGTATCAGAGTGAACGCGTTGTCGTGAGTGTCGAAGAAAGAGTATCTTGCCTGGCACGGACGGTTGCAGGGCAGCGCGGAGTGCGTTGTGGTCGTGGCAGACGGTCATCGAAAATGCTGCGTTGGTCGACCGGATCTGCTCCTGCCAAATGCACGCGTGTTCCACATTCAGTCGATCAAAGCTCCTAGTACTTACAGGGTATACTCGGCATCCTTTCAAACGACCAACAGACTCGGCTTGCGTCATCTGGTGCGACTGGCCAGGTCAGGTGCAGCGAGTACGCTGATACGGCTTGATTCCATCCTCTTAAAGAGCTCGTTGTTTATGTACTTACCCACATCCGTTCTGTCTACCCTTCAGGCTAGCCATTAAACACACACACTCTATGGTTGGGAACCGCCGCCGCAGCGAGGCCCATGCGGGTCGAACTAAAACCGGTTTACTGTATCGCATAACTCAAGGCCCACTAGTACCTCCTGGTTTACCTCTGCTCGAGTTGCCAGCGGTTATAGCTACGTTTCCACTACCAGACTCTAACTATCGCATATCTCAAAGGTGGCTGCTCCTTGCCAAGAGGAGCATTTAGCAAGAGTTCCTAGTAAACGCCCAAGGGTCGGGCCAACGACCTTACTGTGGTCACGTTAGCCCGTCATGATGCACTGGAGAGCATCCTGCGCCGACCAAGTGTCGTCACCAGACCCCATATGCCGGATGTGCCAGCTATTTCTCCCGAGGAAGGCACGTACATTGCTCTTGGCTCGGAGAACTAGCAAGGAATACGATGTCCACTTCCTGGGCTCCTTCAGGCCTTGTATCTAAGTATATTCGATGGCGCTTCCGAGACATGCTAAAATCCCGTCGAGTTTGGTGTTGCGTCGCTATCAATTCGACAATGATGATATTCCGGATCCAGAGAAAAGTCTACAAAAACGCGGGAGAAGAGATTAAATGGAGGGGAGGAAGTAAGGCCAAAGGAGAACGGTCGGAAATGGAAACGAAGCAGGTATAAGGAGGCACATAAAGAGGAAGAAGTTGTATCTGTCCCGCACGCATGGGAAGCTGGGAGAAGCCGATAGAAGCCTATGATCTTGGCGAAGGAGGAAGCTAGGCGAAAAGAGAGGGAATGAAGGTGAGACATTGGATGAAAGAGATCAAGACAAGAGAAACAGAAGCTGTTCCAGAGAGCCAAGGTGGGGTAAAGTAAGTGACAAAAAGGAAGACATGAGGAGAATAGTGGGAGTTGGCAGGGAACAAGCAACATAAATTATTAAGTGTGAAGATGATGAAAAAGTAAGTGAGTGGCCAAGCTAAAGGGCACTGAGACTAAAACAAATGACAAGGAAACCAGCACAGCGAACGAAAGAGATCGGGGAAGCGATGGAAGGCAGCAAAGGGGCCAAAATCTGAACCACAGAGAATCAAGCATGCCACCAGAAGGACAAGGATGGCCACAGAACCCAACAAGGGTCCCGAGTTTGAGTCTCATAGCCCAGGGCCTTCGCGGGCCAGTCTCTCGGGACAGAGAGCATCACACCCACGATCCTTTAATGGGTCAGAGCCGATGGACCGTTCCGCCATCCAATGAGCACACTCGACTGCTGGTTTCTAGATGTCAAGCATTCCGAAGCTGCTCACAGCACCGTAGAATTCCTGCTAGAAACCATCTTATGGGCCCTTGCAGGGATGAAGATTTGTGTTATAACCATGATGGTTCCTTTGGATTGATGTACGGACGGCAGGCTGTATATCTCTGAGCATGCATTGGAGAATGCACAAGGATGTAGAGTAGGCATCGGCGGGACCTGGTGTATGTGCCATGTCCCGCTAACCACACACTTTTGGGTTGTATCAACAAACAACTTCCTAAACTTTGGCCAATGGAGATATGCTGTGTAGAATCGTGGCAACTCGGCTTTAGGCCATTCACAAACCCACAAGTAGATGACATCGTAGGCGCCGCTATGACAGCGAGATAGATATACGTGCGACTTGTCGTACACACTGCAATTGCTTCCCTGTACGGCTAGGCTCACGAGATTCATGCCTAACAGCCACTGAAAAGCGCCGTCGTAAACAGCTGAGATCTGATGCAGGGAACGGGGAACGATGACCACTCCGTTCCAGCGGCCCACCGTATCTCCCTCACACGCGATGCCCGTTTCTTGCATCGACGGGGTTGCGACGGGGCACATATCCTTGCGGAACTACTGCATAAGCATGCGTGCCGTCGTGGAATTCAGAACTTAGAACATGCCCAGAAGCCTCACTAGATGAAAGAGATCGGAAATTGCAAGAACTCGGCTTCACAACGGCTTTAGCGTTTCATTTTTGCTCTCGCTCAATCAAACACGCGTGTGTAGTACATATTTGCATAATTTACTCAACTCCGACTTCCACTACACATGAGACAGCGGACTCGCCTCCATAGACCATTAACACGTAGACAAACTATCAAGGGCTATACAGTTACTTGAACAACATCCCTTCTGACATTAATATTCCAGGCCGGAAAACAGAATTGAACTTTTTTTTTTTTCATCCTTTTCTCTCCCTCGTGTCCAAATCGTCCAGATCGTTATTGATCGTTATCGTCATGCTTCATGCTTCCTGCTTCCCGTCTTGCACAAACGACTTCTCAATTGCCTTTTCACCAAGCACATCCTGCAGGTTCTTCTTTCCGACGTCCCTGGAGATCTCCCAGGCAGTGAAAATGTGTCCCTGTGCGAAGACTTCCTCGATCTCTTCCAACGAGCGCTGTGCTGTCTCAGGGAAGCAGAAGAAGAAGTGGATAGCAGCAGCGAAGTTGAAGGTGGCGAAAATGAAGTACGTCTTCCAGGCAATGGAGGACAGAGCGGGTGGGACGGCCCAAGCGAGTGCGAAGTTGAATGCCCAGTTCGTCGCAGTTGCAAGCGCGACAGCCTTGGCACGCACTCGCATGGGGAAGATCTCAGCGGGGTACGTCCAAGACACCGGTCCCATGGTGATAGCGAAGGAGCAGACAAACAGGTACGAGCAGACAATGATAGCCTTGGTCACCCCATCATGGCCAGTGATCATCCAGACGGGTGAATTGTCGACGCTTCCCCACGCGCCATATGTACCTTGCAGCCCTCCGACGAGTGAGAGGAAGAAGCCCATGAATATGGATCCGATGACCAGCATGGGACGGCGACCCCATCGATCGATCCAGATAATGGCAGGGACTGCGCACGACCATGAGCTGCTGGAGAGCGGACACTCTTAAGGGTAAATAACTTACGTGTGAAAAGCACGTTGAGGACATATTGCACGGAATCAGCAATAAGGTTGCCACGACGACCGGTAAGGCCAGCACCTTGGAAGACGTAGATGATGTAGTACATCATGACGTTCATGCCGGACAGCTGCGACCACATCTGGAGGGAGCATCCCAGCGTGACGCGGCGCAACACACCGGGCTTCACGAGATCGAGGTAGGATTTGGCCCCCTGTTCCCGCTCGAAGTGCACCTGTTGCCTGATTTCCTCATACTCGAGAACGACAAGGTCGTTTTGCTTGTTGCCACCGCCGTGGAGATCAGCGAGGACCTCGAGTGCTTCGTCCTCGCTATTACAACGTGTAAGAGCCAAGCCAAATAGGTGATATAATCTCCGCTTACCGTCCCTTGTCAAAGAGCCAACGTGGGGACTCTGGGAACCACCGCATCCCCAGTCCAAGAATGATGGCGGGAATCATTTGGAGACCCCACGGAATGCGGAAGGAGGCAGTGCCATTGATGTAGGAACACCCGAATTGGACGAAGTACTGCAGCATGATGCCCCACGTGATGGACCATTGCTGGACAGAGACAAGACGTCCACGGATCGCAGGGGCGGTGATCTCAGACTGGTAGATAGGAACTACAGCTGAGGCAAGACCAACAGAAATACCAGAGATGATTCGACCGACGACAAGCATTCCGCGGTTCTATATATAGCGGTGAGCCGTACATGGCAGGAGGGAGGCCTGATATAGAGGGACCTACGATAGAAGCACACTGCAATATGGAACCTACAATCCAGAAAAGACTAGCGAGTACGACGGTTTTCTTCCGGCCAAGGCGATCAGCGAGATGAGTGACGGTAAGAGCACCAACGAGAGAGCCTGCAGGCAT
>JADGIP010000219.1:0-27584 GCA_016618355.2 Astraeus odoratus | reverse complement strand
CTGTATCAAATACGTTTAAATCGGACAATAGCGAATGTAGAAAGCAAAAGGATCTCCGCGTACCTTCCATTTTCCATGAATATCCCTAGTTCCAACTTCAGTATCAGTAGCAGCATATCGCCGTACTGTTCTTACCTTGGTGATTATTTCCAGAAGCAGTAGACATTTCCACGACAACATTTATTAGAGATGTAGCTTGCGATACTTGCCAGTGCAATCCGATGGCAGGGGCCGATGCGGCCATTCCACGTAAATCAATGATCAAGTTGCGCACCGACCGGAAGCTTTGGATGATTCAGTCCAGAGGGTTAGGAGAAGAGGTCGTTTAAACGCTTCATACAAGTTGTTTTGGTTGGTGTACCACTGTGCGCCATTACCATCAGGGATGTAGGGATCAGCATCTGTAACAAAATGGGTCATTTATAAAGGATGGTGTTAAAGGACTTCGCTATACCAATTACAGCAAACCCAGAGAAACTAGGGGATGCAAGTAATGTCGGCGGTTGTCTCGCATCACCAATCATTTGAGTATAGTAATACATGTTGATGGCCGACGAGACAAGATACGTTCTATGGAAGAGGTCTGAGTTGCTGTAAGCGTCATAATGGATCTCTTACCCCTTAGGAAAATAAATAATAGCTGGTGTAATTCTGGGGAAACTTGAGTCAACTCCATGTCTACTAAGGATGAAGGATGCATCCGCACGTAGACGAGGGGCACGTGGCATTTCCACACCGTTCTCCGGAAGACATCGCTGAGCTAAAGACATCGACGTCACGTCAAAATGCTAAAATAACCGGAGAAAACCAACTTGATCGCAGCAGTGTCGTCAGTGACGCCGTCACCCTTAGCCCCGAAGTCCTTCACATTACGGAAGACTTGGTATGTACTAGGACTGGGGTTGAAGGCCGAGGTTCCTTGGTGCTCGATTGTTTCGAGCCAGAAAGGATCGTCGGGAGCTGCTGATCCACTGCCGAGAGGTGCGGAGCACTGCGACCCCAGGCCGTATACAGGACGGAGGGCATAAAAAACGCTGCTAAGGAAGAATAGAGAGAGGAGCCGCATGATATAGCAACGATGTGTATAAAATGGGATCACGTTCAGAGGGACGGACGATGCATTGCTGCGTTCATATAGCTGAAGCCCTCCTTTCCTTGTCCATACCTCGCATAGTGGTAAAGTTCAATGCCCATAGCGATGGATACAATACAAGCAATATGGGGATAACATAAGGACGGTTTTGGGTGAGGGAGGGTTATTGACTATTCGCTGGCACGGTCACCAGCCGTGATGCAACTGGCGGCGATTGAGCACATAAAAGGTACTCCGAAGCTTTCAAGGCTTTGGTGCTGGACGGAAATGTCGAGAAAGGGGTTTCGTATTGAGAGAACTGTGTACAAGATCGGCTCTCCCGTTAGGAGACATTTGGGCGATGGTACCGCTGTTGGAGTGCTCTGTTAGCGATGGCCATAGAAGGGTAATGTCCGTTACCTCGCGTTGTGTGCATGAAACATGTCTACCTCGTGCGACACAGGAAGCGCAGAAAACATGTCCTACGAATATCTTACCCCGGTGCAGTAAAGAAACCACCTTTAGAATGACATATATGCACGCCTGTCGACCGTTGATAATCCATCTGCCACGTCAACTGGGCGGTTGGGATCTGAATGAACGTGCGTTATGATGCCATCAAGGACCAACAGATCACATGATGTACCCGCGAGTATCATGTGCATGCTGAAGCGCCGTTCGTCTACCGTCGGTATCCACCTCTATTAGTGGCACGCACTGGCGTCGTGGACGAAGCGGAAAGCCAAGGATAGAAGAGAATGGAAAGGCGTACATCGCCGCTCAAAATATACCATCTCGCCGGGCCGGTCTTCAATCACGTGTATGAAAGGCCGCACTGGCTCAATTGGGCTGACTGGTCTTTCGAGAGTGTTCGACTGGAGCGAGGCACTCTTTTAGCAGTTCCGCAGTAGCCTAAGGTGGCCGTAGCGATGAAACATGTTGCGATTTAATAATAGTGATTTAGAGGGGTGCGAAACCGCCTGTAAGTTGAGGGGTTATTTTGCATGTGAAACACGTCGGATAGCCTGTGTCCGGTTCGCTCATCGGATATGGAGACGATCATCAGAACGAGCAAAACACGACAACAAGGCTCTCGCAACACCCTCGATAAATATCCGCTTGCGTGTCGCGGCAACTTACCGTAGCAGCTACGAGTCAATGGTCACACCAGAGCCAGCAACGGAGGCCCGACACTAAACTCACATAAATTGAGTAGAATAAGCCGCCGTGAAGTTGGCATGGAGCAAGGTCCTTAGAACGAAAAATCAGACGGCATAGGGATTTATCTGGACACCTACATAGAGCCTCAAGTCGTTCTAAATTCAAGGCGGCACCCTGGACTCGTTACTGCAGTGCGACAACTCTGCAATAGACCGCCCTCGCAACGCACCTTGAAGTTTGCACGGGCTAAGCTGCTTGCTTGCAAGGACTGTCGGAACTTAAAAACATTAATTGCATGCCGTACGAGATCACATTCCACGTGGCCTGCAACCCAACTGACTACCCCACACGAGCCCTAGAAGACCAAAGACCACAGCCGTACACGATGACGCGCGTACTCGACCACCATTGCATGCAGATCCATACTGTACGCGCAACACAACCATTTTATGCACCAGCGATGACCATCGCTGCACACGCTCACCGGCCCCACTCATGACCGTGCATACGATACTGCCATGCCGTGCATGTACTGTTCCCGCCTGTTCCCGCCATGCACGACTAGCCCCACGTATGATAATCACCGCACACACCACAACCATAGCATCCACTACCTATCCACGAGCTCCCCCTTACATACACTATCACCGTCCCATACGATGCGCAGCTGACACGCACAGTAGATAGATTAGTTTCTCCAGCCGCAGTCTCGAGAACAAAAAGTTTCAGTGCACAAGTAATGTAGTACCATGGATTAGCACTATACCTGCTAAAGACATCTATCCCAACTTAATCCCTATTGCAGCACAGTTCGACGACCTCGGGTTGTCACAGCAACCTAGGAGGGGGACGACCAGCGAAACCGACGTAATTTCATATTTAGCAGCGCTTCGACCGAAGAATTCAACGTCCGCAGTCGTCCATGCTTCCATACATCGCTGAGTCTGCAGCACAAGACCCAAGACGGTCAAAACGGTATGAGCAACTACACGGCCAGCAACCATCACGAGGAATGTGCGGTGCGCCTCTTGGATCGTGGCTGGAATGTCGAAGACGTCTATGAGGCACTGTTTTCCACTCCAGTTGCTCGCTGATAACGAATCTTTGAACCATACCATAGTTTCTGTTAGTCGACCTGAGCACGTCCTCCTCCCCTGTGTCGCTGTCTGTACAGCATGATCATAATGCCCCTTTCCCCACTTACATGCGTTACATCCTCCCACCAGATTCGTCCTCGAATGAGTATCTACCTCATTCATTGCGTGATGCTGCAGTTGGGTACAATACTCCTCGACCTGCTCGAATTCCCGATCCACCGCTCGTTTGACTCATCGTCACGACGTCTCATACTGGAAAGCCCTGCAGGCTTTCACCCAGGTCCCCCCCATGTCAATAATACTACTTACGTTTCTGTGACATGCATCTACATACGTTGATCACACCCGATGATCTGTAACCGTAGTGTTCGAACTTCGACGTGCACAGATATTTTTCCCCTTGTCTGGCAAGTGGGCTCCAACCGTCGGTGATAACTTGCTCTTTGGTCACGAGGTGTGTGCAAAACGTGCCAGTGTCATTACGGAAACAGCTGTAAGAGGATGCAGCTCCACGTGTTCCTTTTGCCATGATGGCTTGGCGATATCACTATTGTCTTCGCTTGAGGGTTTTGAAACACCAGGTCGACTCGTTCAGTTTAAACCTTAACCTGCTCCTTCTGTCATTGAGCTCCAATTGATTCCCGATATCATAGGCGGAATGGAAAACCGTTTTCTTTGTCCATCGCCGCGATTACGCAAGGATCATAGACCCACCTGTCTTCCACAACGTTCACGCCACATCTCCTAAGATAAGCCGATAACTTTTACTCTGCCTTCCTGAAGAAGCATCCCAAGTGATATGGAGTGGCTGAGTCCGCGGTCCCCAACATTCCGAGTTGTATCAGATGTGTTCATTCGTTGTTCTAACCGGTACCTAACAGAGAAAGTACCCCATTATTTACTTGCCCCCTCGACTCAACTGGAAACACTATTCATCCTCCTACAGTTCGGCTTTCATGCCAATGAGCAGCTCAGCTCGTTTACGCGGCAGCCGCTGCCATCGTATCAGCGCACCAAGTGTTCGTGCCCTTAGTACGGCTAACTCACCGATGATCGTTTCTAGCTGGTTCCAGTAAGTACCCAGAAATACCCGAACTTCTGTTGCACTCCATCACGCTGGTTTTGAAATACACTATGGTGGGTGAAGGGCGGATTTGGATCAAGTATTTTACAGCAACCCTGATCGATCCAAAGACGCTGAGAGGCGTAGTGTGTGTGTGTTATTTCACCGTTATTGCAGGAGACAGTCTTCTTCATTCACTCCTACAGCAAGATGGATGCTTCACACTGGTGGTGCAGTAGACATTTTCCTCCTCAGCATCTAAAGATGTGCTGGTCGTCCGCAGGCAACGGATATTAGCTGATATAATGGGCGAGGAATTACCGATTATGCTGGGGGAAATTGGGTACCAAATAGTACCTGAACAACAAACTCGTCACTGGACAAATGCAAATCAAACCCCGGTATCCGTTCCCCTGGCGAAGAGCCCACGTTTGATCGTGACGTCGATGAGCTAAGCTGTACTCGGCCGTTTTTTGGCCTAATTAAAGAAGACTTACCCCTATCACAGACTATGAAATATATCATTTGTATGTTCAAAAGCAAGCGCCATGGGGGTTAACTGCCTCACTAACGTTCTGTATGGAGACGAGAATCTGCTAGTGTCGGATTGGCGAAAGGTGGACAATTGTGCATTGCCGATGGAGTGGGAGGCCAAGTACACCACAGTGGAAGTGGTATGTAGCTTTATGGTGCTACCGCATTATCACCCATGACCTGCCACTAGGGGGTCAACATCATATCTAATATGCTGAGCCAGTTCCGAACAATACATTTTCTACGTAAGTTTAAAAGCCCTGTTTCGTTAAAGGTAATATTTACCTGCCACAGACCCCTAGCCTAAGACAGTAAGACCGCCGCTGCGCCAGTGTGGAAGGAAGGAAAGTAAGGTACGGCAGTGTCAGTGCCTGGTAAAACCAATGATGCTGTGCGAGGATCTAAGCAGGAAATGAAGGAGAACCTTCCTAGTTTCCTGCCGCGGAAGAAACTTGTGCGAGTCTTGGGAACCCGAGGACGGCATTTGCCATTTGGTGACTAAGCATGTCGGTTGGAGATCCCCGTGGCACGTTGCCACTGTAAGATCTTGTTCTCGGGGAAAAAAAATGAAATTCCTCACTGCTACTTGGCCAAGTCGTGATCATGATTAGCACTCTTGTATGTGTGTACAGCCCGATCCGATGGCCAAGGTTATAACTAGGTTGCAAATTAACAGTATTGACGTCAACCCCATACAGACGTCCTGTGCACAAGTGCCCCTCGTGGCTGAAACGAAGGACTGTCAATATAAGATTATGCCATCTAAGCAACGTTGCGTGGTCATGTGCATGTCCAAGGACACCACCTTCCTGCTATATAAATGGGAGTTTGTCATATGCCGTAATTAGTCAACTGGTTTCGCTTCGACTGCGAAGAGGCCCCTCAAAGCTTTCCTTGTTGTCTATATGCCATTGGGTATCCATATACCGGAAGCAACATTGTTGGTTCCGCATTGCGCTAATTCCATACTCTGTCCGCCTCCGTTCGGCCGATTTTCAGAAGGACAGTTATATAGATGACATGTTCTGCATGACCATCACTTTTCCGTCTTATACGGACTCTTCCTCGTCATCGATATGTGCGCTAACCCGGATTTTAGTTTGCCTCGTTTAGTTTGCCGCACTAGAACTTAATGCCGGAATGACTAGCCACCCGCAGCCCTCTGGTGTCTTATAAAAGGAGCCATTGCACGTATTTTGTTCATTGCACTGGCGGATACAATGTCTCAGTCTTTATCCGCATACCAGTTCTGCATCTCTGCAGCCGTGGTGACACTAATCCTCTGCAAGGTTAAACAGCTCCTCTTTTCTAAACCTGACCTTCCGCTGCCTCCTGGGCCTCCACCGCGATGGTTCTGGCAGAATCCCATGCCCCCTGCCAAGTGTGTACAGTTCTGAGTTGCTAGTTACTGCCTCTTCTGACTCCATAGCACCCTAATTAGCATTGCACGTACTCTTGGAGATTGGGTAGAAGACTATGGTCCCGTCATCGCTTTGCAACAGGGCAAACAAGTAACTGTTATAGTTGGTCGCATGGATGTAGGTACCGTCTTTGACACATGGATAAGGACACATTGAACATGATATTCATCTACCTAGGCAGCTACTGAGATAATGGAGAAGAATGGCGCTGTCACTGCAGACCGCCCTCACTCAATTGCAGCAAGGGAATTGCTCTCCAAGGGGCTGCGCATGGTACTCGAGCACAACAACGAACGGTTTCGCCGCCTGCGAAAGGCGATGAGTATACACCTCCAACCTAAATCTTTATCTAAGTTCAAGGCCATGCAAAGGCAAGATGCCAGAAACTTCATTCTGGATATTTTGAACGACCCCAAGAACCACCAGACACATGCCCTCCGGTGAGTAATTTACTGACAAAACCTACTCATTACCGCTTTGTTATGGGTCCTGATCGTCGCATAGGTACGGAGCCTCTGTTATTCTCCGTATTACGTACGGGAAATCCACCCCAACATCCAATGACGATCCAGAAGTGATTGGGGTACACACAGCTCTTGGACGCTTCCAACGAGTCATGCGCCCTGGGGCCTACCTCGTAGATCGGGTTCCAATCCTGAAATATGTGCCTGGATACGGGAGGGAGATGGATAAGTGGCATCACTATGAGTTAAAGTTATTTCAGGAACAGCTCGGTCGGGTGAAGAAGGAGATGGCAAGTATTTAAATAGCCGGTTAAATTCTCGGAGGGAAATTTATTTTTGCCACAGGTAACAACAGATTGCGGTCCTTCCTTTGCTCGCACGTTGTTAGAAAAAGAGCAACAGATGCCAGGGGACGAGATGGCTTACCTTGCGGGTTCAATGTATGGCGCCGGTTCCGAGACGGTAGGGTCGTTTCTATTGTGTGGGATACCATATTGATCGCGTCGGCATTGCGCAGAGCGCCGTCGGAATTATGAACATGATCCTGGCCGCAGCTTGTTACCCGGAAGCACAGACCCGCGTCCGGGAAGAACTTGACGCCGTGGTCGGAAAAGACCGCAGTTAGTTCTTTAGTCATCTAATCTTTTGTGCGTGTTGTTGGCTAATTAAAATGTAGCGCCTACGTGGAAAGATGCCGAATCGCTTCCTCAGTTGCAAGCGTTCATTCTGGAAACGGCGCGATGGCGGCCAGTAATACCACTCGGTATGCTTTGCTCCATGAATAGGTATTTTCAATCCATAACATCTGGTTAGGTTTCGCCCACCGTGCGTCAAAAGATATCATTTGGGTACGGTGTTTGAATTTCTCATTGTACGCTCACGTGTAGAGTTCGTTACATTCAGCGCGGACACCTTATTCCAGCAGGCGCAATACTGTATGGATGTCTCTGGTTAGTGTTCACGACAACTGCTACATGTGGATAAAGGCTCATGTGCGTGATGCAATCTAAGGGCAATTTCTAGGGACACCGACGTATTCCCGGACCCAAACAAATTTGACCCCCAACGGTGGTTAGATGAAAAGGGTCAAATACGCACCGATCTGAAGTTCTATCAATATGGTAATGGAAGAAGGTAGGCTCATCCTCGGAGAATACCATTCGTCCTTGATAACCATGAATTTACCATATGAAGAGTATGTCCTGGTATGTACCTCGCAAACGACTCGCTCTTCATAACCCTCGCTCTTCTTCTCTGGACCTTCCGGATCGTGGAGCGTCCAGATGCGCCGATTGATCCCGATGCATACACGGACACTCTTATTTCGCGCCCTTGTCCATTTGAGGTTGATTTCGTGCCTCGCATGGATGAGAAGCTATTGAGGATGATGATGGAACCCGATGTTTGTGCATGAATATGCAGACGCGTTGCATGGACAATGTTGTAGCATTCGTAATACTATTCCTTACCTGCTTT
This sequence comes from Astraeus odoratus, assembly GCA_016618355.2. Lineage (NCBI taxonomy): Eukaryota > Fungi > Basidiomycota > Agaricomycetes > Boletales > Astraeaceae > Astraeus > Astraeus odoratus. The sequence continues at coordinate 19,296 of JADGIP010000219.1, read as the reverse complement.
GTGTCTTACTAGCACTTGTTACATCGTATTCGTGCGCTTGGTGCACCCCTCTAGCCAGCCTTGTGCGGGATTAGTTCATCTTCGGCAAGACCTGCACATACGCTGTCTGTCTACGCAAACCGCAAACCAAATTCCACTAAGATCTTTTACCATACCACTAGATGAATGGCCGCAGACTAGTAGGTAGAGGCCAACAAGATTCATAATGGTATGCTTGCGGAAGTGCCTATAGAATGCTATCTATACAAATACTTCGTATGAGTCGATTTGACTGTAGCATCTCCCACTATGGAAACATAATAGTGTGTGAGGGTTCTTGGGTGTGATGTGGTGGTGCATGCGGTAATAGTACATACGAGTGGCGGAGCACTTACGGTCTAGGCTCTATGAAATAAGTCGCTCATGCTTTTTTTGAGGCTTTTGTATGGCATTTGTTCGCCAATCAAGTCGGTTACTCCTAACCGATGCATGCATTCAGTACGAAGAGTAATGTCAACAGTTTATCTAGGTACGAAAAAACATCCATCTCACTGAATGTTACGGAGACGATGAAGGTGGTGCAGTTGAAATGGATGTTGCCAGAGATTGCTAGTAGCGCTATAATGGCCGAGGCATCCAATGAACACGCACAAGGCTACAATGCCTGGGATCTTCGACATAATCCCGCCTCAAGGTTGTTGTGATCACGGAGTCGGCGGTTGTTCTGTGCCTAGCATCATGCGACCCAACGTGCTAGAATCATCGAACCATCTACCCTAAGGCCTCACTTTGGGGTGACATTGATAAAGGAGCCTAGCCCATGCCATACATTGTGTTAGTATTCCTAACGGCCGCACGAATATGTCTATCATCACGAAACTTATGATTACGGCGCTTTTCCTAATGGAGACATGCTGCTCTAGCGGAATCGGACGACGGACCTTGGTGGCACCTCAATCGCGATGGTGGGGGGGAGGAGGGGTAGTCGTGGATGACTGCGAATTTCGTTACCATCTATGGTTGCAAGCACGTCGCAGTTGGGTCCACTTTGCATAGGTTGATACATGTTTGGAATTCCGGTGTCTTAGTGCCAAGCAAAGGGCAGAGGCAGTTCGACATTTTCAGATGCAGTGTGTGCCGCTTTGGTATGGTGCACAATAACCCGGGGTTGTTGCGTGATAGATGACCGTCCCTGGAATAGACCTGTGTTGATGAATGCCTATAATGATTGAAGTGCATTGTTGGATGTACATAATGCTATGCCTTTTGAATACGTTGCACTTTAAGGGGTGTATTGACTGTGTTATGCTATCCTTGGTCCAGGCAGGTTGGGGACTCTTGATATAATACATATGAGATCATAATACCTACAGGAGTACGAAGACGAGCAAGTCTTAAACCTCTATTCCCGCCATCTCCGGCTCCATCGGCTTCGAGTAGCCTGGTTCCCATGAATCCCATCTAACGCGCTTACCTACAACATGCGCTGCATATAATTGACGGTACCTTAACAGACTGTTCACGTACACTGTATGCAAGGGAAGTGGCGACCATCTTGGGATCCTCCTGTGGAAGGCTTAGAGGAAACTGTATTTGATAGGCGCAAGTTGCCATGGTGGGAGTCATAATCGATAATACCAGTAATAAATTCTCGAACATTGCTCTGGGACACTTTGTAAGTATTCCCTAGGTTGACTGATCAGATTATGAGTAGGCACTTGACTACAGTTGTTCATATATCATTACGTAAACCATACTGTATAGCTTAGTCGACGCAGCATGTTCCCCTCCCCCACACGTTAATTGTTCTCCTTGGCATTTTAAACCACTGCAGGAGGGCCTTCTGAACATCCACTAAGTCTGTGTTCCATAACGATTATTATAACGTAAAATTCAGAGTTAGGTATGGACTCGAAGCGTCGCGACTCGTGAGGACGATGACAGGCTATGAGGTCTTAGTGATGATGGCCCAGGACGTATTACATATGTTCACCAAGTCTGAATACGAGGCAGTGTATCATTCATCAAGAGAATATGACAGGGCCAATGAATACAACCTGATCGCCCAAGCCAGTGCAATGGGCGTCAAAGAGGGCTACGACAAGTACAGGAGGCTGGCTGACGCTTTCCCCTGCCCCGGTTAGCCTATAAAATCACCATAGGGACGTTTTCTCCAATCCTGCCATCTTCAATGACATCGTTCTGAGAATTGCTGTTAGCAAGCCATGCATCTCTTTACATTCTCTCAAGCCCTCGCTGTGCTGGCACTAGCGAGCTCTGTCGCAGTGGCGGCTCCTGCTTCTGTGAATACCACTGATCCGAGTGTGGTCAATGCGACATGTCATGAGATCGCATCTTCAGTTTCCTCGATGTCTGCAGTATACTATGTTGGTACGTATGCCATTTAAATATGCCTAGGAACCGTATACCGACGAGCGCCCCTCCACACTGGATTTCATTTGCAACCTAGGTTCTGAATATGATGAGGATATCTATCACTGGGCACCCTCTAGCACGCAGCAGTCAGTATGTGCATTTGAACCTGCGACCGCCGAAGATGTCGGCATAGCCGTAAGTGCACTGGTTGTCCGGCAATGATGCCGTACGGTCTAATGGACATCCTAGCTGCAAATTATAGGGAAGAACAAGTGTCCGTTTGCCGTGTGTCATGTCCCTTCGTGTCTCCATGGTCGTAAACTAATGAAATTATTTGCGCGCAGGTCAAAGGCGGCGGTCACGCGACAAACCAAGGTTTCTCATCCACCACCGGGGTACAAATCGCTATGTATAGGTTCTCAGAAGTGACATACGACCCGTCCGCTCAGACGGTCGTGATAGGAGCCGGATTGATCTGGGACGGTGTTTATTTCGCACTTGAGCCTTACAGCGTGACTGTCGTTGGTGGTAGGGTTTCTGGTGTAGGCGTGGCTGGGTTCGCTCTGGGTGGAGGTATGAGCCTTGAACAGGCGATTGGATCTGTGATATAACAGTCGTTCTCAAGGTTACTCTTGGCTTACAAACCAATATGGCTTGACGATTGATACTATTCAAGCATATGAACTGGTCCTTCCAAATGGTTCTGTAGTCAACGTGACGCAGTCCTCTGATCCAGACCTATTCTTTGCTCTCAAAGTTCGTTGCATTTAACTGTTATTTCCCTGAGGGATTCACTTACGACCATGTTCCAGGGAGGATTTAACAACTTCGTATGTAGCTCGTATGTGAGATAGGTAACTTACTGATGCCATTGAAGGGCATTGTAACGAGATTCACTCTACAAGCCTTCCCCCAAGGGCAAGTCTGGGTGGGTCTCCAGTAGCCTATTACGATGACGTCGAACCAATATTTGTCTACAGGGAGGGACTGTTCTCTACGAGGGAACTGTTTTGGATCAGGTCAACGCTGCTACAGCCAACTTTTCGGCCAATTGTACGGACCCGAAAGCTCAAATTATCATGGTGTACAGCTATGTTAGCGGAGAGGTGAAAATCAGTGGTCAAGATGTAGAAATTTCGTTGACTTGCTTCCATATTTATCTAGCCTTCCTTGGCCGGCTTTCTCTTTTATGATGGGCCAAATCCTCCATCTGGTGTATTCGATCAATTTTTAGAAATACCCCATTCTTCCGAAGATACAACTACTCGTTCGTTCCTTGATCTCGTGCAGTCTTTCCCATTGAACCAGACCGCGGGTTTACGGTAAATTACCCAAGCCAGCCCCTGACGTTTGCTCATACTTTTTTTAGAACGGTTTTCAACACTATTTCTGTGGCAGATTATCCAATAGAACTTCTTCAGGCTATCGCCAACGAGACTGCTGTGAGTCCGGTCTTCCACTTGCGCGAAGAGCTTCCAGCATGATTAATTTGCTTTTTAGCACTGGAACCAAACTCTCTTGTCCTCCTCGGGTGTCTTCATCTCATACGACATTGAGCCGTTCTTGCCAACCCTGTTTACTCATAACACATCTGCATCCGCCTATCCAGCCTCACGTGCGCGTGCTGTGCTTCCCCTTAACCTTTGGTTTGGATGGACAGACTCCGCAGCAGATGGGTTAATGCAGGATGCGACGCGCACAAGTGTGCGTACACTGTTCAACAAGGCTATTGAACTGGGGCAAGATATAGCGCAAGCACCTTTATACAACAATTATGCTATTTATGATACACCACTCGAGAGTATATACGGCGATAACTTGGATGCGCTCCATCAAATAAAGGGGAAGGTAGACCCGGAAAATGTCATGGGGCTTGCTGGAGGCTTCAAATTCTGATTTGGACTATTATGTCAAATTCACATATATTTATGATTTTAATGACCCATATAACTTGTGTGCTCGTGCAGTGCATTAAATTATTCAAATTGTTGATCCAAATTCTAGCATATGCATATGCCCATCTTCTCTGAGCTTTCCATCACAAAAAGTTTCAGAGGTTACTATAACTTGTCTTCTACCAGCACAATGAAAGTATGGCTCTGCACTGGTGTGAACCTGTCATTTTGTTAAATACAGTGAGCAACTTGCAACATTTTGATTGTCTGGCTTATAACTTGGAATAGGCTGTGGTTATGCAAAAATAGTAGTGGGGACTTGGATAATCCTTTATCCTGTCACTCTATTGAACCCATGATCAATATGTGAAGTGCATCTATTATCATTTTATGAATCTGTTTTGTGTTACAGAAGGTATTTTGCTTTTCCTTAACTTCTATGCTTGGAGTGGCTCTTACATAAGCACATGCCCAAACTGTCCAACAATGATTTCCTAGTAAATGCCTGTAAAAAGCTAAAACCATGGCCACCAGAGGTTTAGAAGAATGCAATGGGCTTCAAATGCTGCACATTTGCCTAAAGGGGAAAGAATGAGCTATGGGGGCAGCAGCAGCAGGCAGTCCAGTGAAGTGGATGATGGATAACACATTATTGAAGGAAGTCAGTGAAAAACCCTATCAAAAGAATAACATGCTGAGAAAAGCTACATATCATTTGAGGGAAAGAAAAACAGGGCAGGATGGAAGACTCTGGATGTCATGCAAATGCTACATACATACTGTACATATAGACCACCAGGATACTGTCCAGTAGATAAAGTAAAGGAGGCCATGATCAGGCATGATGCAGGTATCCAGACTTAGTTGCATCATAGTTCTAGACCATGCCATCATTCCAACATGTATATATCCAACTAATAATGATGAACTAAAAAGTGCAAGGTGATAATCTCACATAGACCATACTACAGCCCCTGATACAACAGATATATAGTCATGTAGCAGCATTAATGTTGGGCTAAGATTTGGAGTACTTTGCAACATAGAACCTTACTTACAGTAGTCAATATATTTGTTTCTGGATCAACCATATACTTCAGCAATTTACCATAACTGTATGCTTTATTGCTCAATTCATACAGGCATCTGATACTACACACATTACTACCCAAAAAAATTCAAAACAGCTACAAAATATATCATGTAGCTTTGCATTCTAACCACCTACAGCCATGCACCATCCTACTAAGATTAAGCTCTAAACTTCTTGGCATGATGAATATGTGGTGTGGACTGTACAGCCTAAGTGGTACTCCCAGCAGTGATGGTGGAATCCACAGCAGAAGTTGACCCTGGGGATTGATAATCCACCCATCAGTTCCAGCAGCAGTCAACATATCATGTATTTCTTCATAGGGAATCTTGGGCATAAACAAATGGGGATCTAATAGAGAATGAACTTTGAGGGGAGAATAGCATGGAGAATAGAATTTGTATGAAGCATGGATATCCATCTCAGGAATCAATGAGCCCATTACACTAGGTGAATTATGAAAGACAGTATTTCCAGTTGAGGGACCAATGTGTTTTAATCTGGTATCTGCATCACATACAGATATGCTGCAGTCCTTTGAATCTGATGCTATCCTCTTCTCATCTGGTGAGAACACAGCTGAGTTAACATCATCAGTGTGCCCCTGGAGAGGACTACCCAGTTGTAATCCAGTCTCAACATCCCACAAACATATGGTCTTATCCCAAGAAGTTGATGCAATATTCTTCCCATCTGGTGAGAATGCAACTGAGGTAATAGGAGAGGTGTGCTCCTGCAGAGGGCTGCCCAGCTGCAATCCAGTCTCAGCATCCCAAAAGCATACAGTTTTGTCCCAGGAGCCTGATGCAATCCTCTTCCCATCCAATGAGAATGCAACTGAGGCAACAATGTCAGTATGCTTTTTGAGAGGACTACCAAGTTGCAATCCAGTTTGAGCATCCCACAGACATATGCTGTTGTCCCTTGAACCTGATGCAATCTTCTTCCTATCTGGTGAGAATGCAACTGACATTACAAAGTCAGTGTGCCCTTTGAGAGGAACACCTAGCTGCAATCCAGTTTCAGCATCCCACAAACATATGGTATTGTCATCTGAACCTGATGCAAGCATCTTTCCATCTGGTGAGAATGCAACTGAGTTAACACGATCAGTGTGTCCTTTGAGTGGACTACCCAGCTGCAATCCAGTCTCAGCATCCCACAAACATATAGTGCTATCATTTGAACCTGATACAATCTTTTTGTCATCTGGTGAGAATGCAACAGAGGTAACACCTCCAGTATGCCCTTGGAGAGCATTTCCCAGTTGCAATCCAATTTCAGCATCCCACAAACATATGGTGTTATCCACAGAACCAGATGCAATCCTCTTCCCATTTGGTGAGAATGCAACTGAGGTTACACTATCAGCATGCCCTTGTAGAGGACTCCCTAGCTGCAATCCAGTCTCAGCATCCCACAAACATATGGAGTTGTCCCTTGAACCTGACACAATCCTCTTCCCATCTGGTGAGAATGCAACTGAGTTAATGTCATCAGTGTGCCCTTGGAAAGGGGTGTCTGGCTGCAGTCCAACCTCAACATCCCACAAATATATGGTCTTATCCCAAGAACTTGAAGCAACCCTCTTCCCATCTGGTGAGAATGCAACTGAGGTAACCCAGTGAGTGTGACCTTTGAGAGCACTGCCCAGCTGCAGACCAGTCTCAGCATCCCAAAAACATACAGTCTTGTCCCAAGAACCTGAAGCAATCTGCTTCCCATCTGGTGAGAATGCAACTGAGGTGACATAGATAGTGTGTCCTTTGAGAGGACTTCCCAGCTTTGACCCAGTCTCAGCATCCCACAAACATATAGTGCTGTCATTTGAACCTGATACAATCCTTTTTCCATCTGGTGAGAATGCAATAGAAGTGACACCATGGGTGTGTCCTTGGAGGGGATTGCCCAGCTGCAATCCAATCTCAGCATCCCACAAATTTATGGTGCAATCCTTAGAACCAGATGCAATCCTCTTCCCATCTGGTGAGAATGCAACTGAGGTAACATCTCTGGTGTGCCCTTTGAGAGGACTGCTCAGCTGCAATCCAGTCTCAACATCCCACAAACATATGGTCTTGTCCCTTGAACCTGATGCAATCCTCTTCCCATCTGGTGAGAATGCAACTGAAGTAACAGAGGAGGTGTGACCTTGGAAAGGACTGCCCAGGTGCAAGCCAGTCTCAGCATCCCACAAACATATGGTGTTGTCATCTGAACCTGATGCAATCATCTTCCCATCTGGGGAGAATGTAACTGAGTTAACATTGTTTGTGTGCACATGGAGACAACTGCCAAGCTGGACTCCAGTCTCAGCATCCCATAAATATATATCTTTCCAAGCACTTGATGCAATTCTCCTCCCATCTGGTGAGAATGCAACTGAGTAAACAAAACTAGTATGCCCATTCAGAGTCATTTGGTGACTTGGCCAATATGCATTGTGACCCTCCACAGCTTGAGCAAGCCATGGATACATAGGTGAGAATTTCCTAAATAGAAGGCAATTTGATGGTGATAATGCCAGTCCAGATATGTATAAGTGGGGTGTTGACTGGGTGATAATCCCCCCAAATGTCCTAACAAATTTTACAGCATCCCTGGCCAATGCAGCAGTTTTTAGGAAACCCCCCTGAAATGATAAGATTAATATTAGAACAGTGCTGTCAGTGGACCAGACTTACATCCATCCATTGGGCAATTCCTGCCAGAGATCCAGCAGCAGTATTGAGCACTTTCAGTAGGCTCAGAACTTCCATCCAGAACAAAACCTTTTCCTCAAAGAATGCCTCAACCTCTTTCCCCAATTGAAAGTCAAATTTTGTCTGCTGAACATGATCAACCCAGAATTGACATGCATATGACAACTGTGATGGAATGTTGTTTTTTATCCTAAGATCCAGATCCTTCAGTTGAGAGTTCTTCAGGTATGAGCTCTCAAGTTGGCAGATGTTGAAATGCAAGCCATCTTGCATGACCTTCAAAGATGCAAAAGCAAGGTCTAGGTGGATATCCCCGACCTCAACAGCAAACTTGCCACCTCTAGAAGCATCCATTAGGAAGTCATAGAAGGATGCATGTAGTGGTCGGACAGGTGTGCATCTGTCAGCTGTTCCACTCAGAAGTGCACCCATTGACCTGAGGATGAGATTCACATCATATATGTCCTCTTCCCTAGAAAAATTTCGCCGCATAGTATTCAAGGCATCCATCGATAACGGTTGAAGGGTCCAAAGTATCTGCCGCATCACCGAGTAGAAGCGGGAACGCGTCCTCTCTGAGTCCCCTACCATATCCTTGAGAATGGTTCCATACATCCCGTCCAACAGCCCTGCACCACCTCCATCCATAGCCGATAAGAGGTCCTCGTATCTCTCCATGGGGGTCGCAGCTTCCTTGGGGAACCCGATAAACTCGCATGCCAAACGGGCCCACTCAAATAATCCATCTGACATTTCAGCAAGACGAGTAACTGCCTTTTCGGGAAGGCCATACCCTGAACTCTCCAGTTGGGAGGAGATGTACAGTTGGATATCGTGTGTTGCAGATTCAGAGGATATTTCATCCATGGATTTCGGCTTGACATGAGTAGAGCCGCCAAATTTCCGGATGATGTCGGGCAACGGGCGTGAGGTGACTAGGATACGGATGTTTTGAGGCAGTGAAGCAGGCTCCACGGAGGCGAGGACATCGAGTATAGACCGCCGAGATGCTTCATCACCACTCTCATCGAGTGCATCAATCACTATTACGACTGGTCCACCTATGGCTGCAGGAAGTTGAGAGAACGGTTCTAGGATGAATTTCTGCCAATGTTGCTTGACATCGGGGGCGTGAACAAGGGAGGTATCGGCGGCAGCGCCAGATAAGACACGTCTGTAGTTTGGGTAGTGGTCGGACAGATCGCGTGCGATCGTAGCAAATATTTTCTTATGACGAAGATCCGCCAGCTGATCCGCGGCGAAGCAAAAGCAAGAGCCGAGCTCTCCAAGATCCTTGAACCATTTAGCGATGGTGTGCGCGATTGCAGATTTGCCTTTGCCTGCTTGGCCATGCAACCATAGGACTCGCTGGGTACTGCTGTCGCCACTATGGACCCAATTTACGATCTCCAACAAAGTCGACATCCGAGTATTTTCCAGACAGGTCTTGGAAGCGTCTAGCCCTGCACCATTTGCATACGCAAGTTTGTTAAGGTACGTCTCATCCTCTGTGCAGGTTCTATCAGTATGGGCCTCATGTAAAACAACAGGCTGGTCGACTCACGTATGTGTTCAACACCACTCTCTATGTTACGAATCTTGTCGAGGGTATCTCCAACGATCTGCTGAATGCGATTGACGGGAGCCAGGACATCGCCAATCCCATGATAAATTCTCCCGAGTATTAGGTCCCGGCATCGCTGTGTCCACACGTCGAGGCTATTGTTATAAGTAGCAACCATGTTACTGGAATCAGAAAAGGCATTGTCTTTGAGTCTCTTCCCTTAACGAATACCTGCTGATTAGCACCCGGTAAACAACGAATCATAACGACCTACAAAAGCTCTTCGCCTTAGCGTAGGTTTCAATGAACTCCACACATTTCAGTACAAGCTTGGCCAGTTCCCCGAGTGGCACTCGTATGATATCGATCTTCAGGATAGTATCGTCTTCCATGACGAACGCATAGACATGACCAATTTTACTCAAGAGGTCGACAACAGACTGATCGAGGTTCGTCTGATTAAGAATAGCCTGCAATACACATTGAATATGCAATGGTGTTCTGGTCGGAATGTGGCATACCTGGGCAGCCCAGGAGAGTGTGGACAGGGCAAGTTTCGCATACGGATGAATCTGACTCGAGTTCAGAGTTGTGTTGCGGAAAACGAAACAAGACATACCTCGGATATCCTATTGATTACATTATCAAATACTCTCAGAGGTTGAAGATAAGTGGTGATCACGTCCGTCTGGTCCAAACCAGAATTCACTGCGTCGAGAGCACCAGTGACTCTATCTGCGCCAGAGATACTTTTCATCAGCAGCACATTCGCCTGTGCATTGTCCATTCTTGAACGTAGGTCTTTTAAATCACTATCCTTGGGTACACCGTCCTGCATGTTGTAAATGAATGTAACCATCGACCGCGCTGGAACTCCACCTACATTGTGAGGACGCGAAATAGCCACATCCTCCCCAATCACCTCCACTGTATCAGAAGGATCTGTATTATCAACACTACCGACCGGACGCTCGGTTAGTATGGTCGCAATAACCTTTCCCTAAGAGGATCCATAAGGTCGATGTTTAATGTCCACGTCATGACTGCAGCATACCTTCGAAGATTGGTCATTAGGGCCGTCAATGGCACTGACTGCAACACCCGGATAAGAGACAGAAGGGGACACGGCGTCAATACGCTGGCCGGCCTGTCCAAAATTTCACAGATAGATGATGGGGCGCAATCAGTGCTTGTTATTGTCACTCCTGCTCTGGCGCACCTTGCTGGACTCTTCCTGACCAAGACCCCTTCCAGATGTCACGGATTCAAGTGCCGATTCCTGAAGTACTTCCTGCAAGACCTGACCAATGTTGACGGTACAGCTATCTTCCATGCGCCGATATACTTACCTGAGCATGCTCCCCTGCATCTTCTGCTGTGTCAGGGTTCCTCGAGGGGGTACGAGACCGGGAAAAGAACTGTCCGAAGTAATTCAGGTGGACAGCGCTTAGGTCTGATCAACGCACATACTTCGCGCATACGGCCCATGGGGCTCAACAACCCGCGCCTCGGCTGCCTTCCACGCAGACTCTCCTGGCGTGGTTGCTATCCGCCCATCGTCAGAGAGAAGCGTCAGGAAATGTGCTCAGAGAAAGGCGTACTTCGGTTCCATCAGACACTGATTGGCTATCGCGCGCTCTACCACCCCTCCTATGAACAAAGCCATGGATATTTTCTTCGATCCTTTTTCTAGCCATCTTCGCTGTGTGTGTGTATGTTGTTGGTTTCAGATGATAGTTGAGCAGTGGTAGGAGTTGTCGTAGACGCTGTTGTATCTAAGTTCACGGGCGCGTGTACAGACGTTTGCTGTATAGTATACAAATATAAATATAGCTTTCTCCCCCCTGAGAGATACCAGTGCGTCCATACTTACTATCGGTCTTCCTCACGTATGACTATGCAATGGTCTGCTCTGGGATGGCCGTGACTCACTATATCACAGCGCGACTCATCCAACTTCTGCAAATATGCAGACTGCGCCGTGCCTACGCAATCTCCTCGCTCGAAATCAAGACACTCACTACTTGTTCCAGGCACTTGTTACCGGCATACAGATCCATCACGGATGCCATGCCTGCCCCTCCTTGTCAACACATGACAGTTGCGACGTGTTCCCACCAACGGCACTGTGGAGTAAATGCAATGAAATTCAGTGCAGATACGGCTGGATGTTTCAGCCCAGCACCTGTATTCCACCAATTGTTGTATATGTGCTGCGCAGAAGCGTTACAAGAACCCCGGTGGCGTCTCAGTGTTCAGCACCGGTAACATAAATTACCTGAGTAAGATACAACAATAAGTAATGTACAGCACCAAGAACAAGTAAAGGTGCAATGTCCGACGATCAACTGCTGTCATGCGTACTATTGGAAATTGTTAGTGGGTAGTAACAAGAAGGCAATGGGGACTTACTCTAGTAAACGTTCCCATCGTAGTGAATGTTTCTTTCCGCGGCTGATCGTACTTGGAACGATACAGCGACTTGACTGCGTCGCTCATCCCAGCCTTTCGCTTCGCCTCCTCTGCAGCGAGACTGCTGGTGAGCGCCTTCGATGCAGTGACAATGGCGGGGTTGACGGCAGGCGCCGGGGAAGGAGAGTGGCTATTCGCCAACTCTTTCTTTTTCTTTGATGCTACACCGCTCCCCTCGATCGCGTCGGTGGCGCCGGCCTTCCGTTTCTTCGTCTTGGTCTTTGCAGGTTCGCGAGAACGGCGGGCATCCATGACGATGCGCATCCGTTCCTCCTCGTCCTTGGAGGGGTTGATCGCGAGGACGTCGGACGACCTGGAGAACTTGGTGGCACACTGCGGGCAGACGTCCAGCTGGTCTTTGTCAACAACACCTGCACCCGCACCCGCGTCCGCGTCCTCGCCGCTCAGCGAGTCTTTTGAAGGCGGAGTCGCCCCGATGACGGAACGGAGGCCAGCCTGCGAGAACACGCATCCGCACGACGAGAGGTAGCAGAAAGGGTACGCCCCGTTCATCTCCTTCAAGTTCAAGGGACAGACGAATTTGGCGGTGTCAGAGTCTGGAGGGAGAGGCGGCGATCTTGGCGTTAGTTTCAGCGTCTTCACGTCCTGCCGTGCCACGAGTGTCAGTGGACACGTCTCGAGACCAACGGGTGGATCGGTACGCACCTTCAACGACCGTATGTGCCCACATATCTCCTCGCCGTCCCCATACGCCGACCTGTCCAGTAGATACTCTATGAGGGCATCCTTGTTGTATAGCTTTCCAAGTGCACAAGACACCACTGGCTCCTGGAGAGGACGCTGGATAGAGTTCTGTCAGAAGGCTATCCTGCTAAACCGATGGAACACCGAAAGCACACCTTGGAGAGAGCGCAGAACAGCCAGAGAGCACGGATCTGGTTCGCCTTGTCGGCCTGTTCGGCCTTTGGCCTGCTTTTGACCAGGTCGCGCCTGTCAGGGATGCTGCCCCCATCATTACCCATGGTGGTTGATGGACAAGGATAGTTCGTCCTCGTGGCTGCACCGAAAGAAGCTGTAGAGGGTAGCTGACTAACCGACCTTCCTAAAATGGGCAGTCGCTGTCGGGCACTTTGGCCAGTGGACCCAAAGTTGTGCAAGTGCAAGTGCAAGTGCACGAGTAGCGAGCTGGAGGGAAAGCGCGCACCTGCGATAAGGTTGAGAGAACGTCACAAGACCTGGCGATAAGGACCCTGCCAATTGACTTGTCGTGTGATCAGCTGCACATTGTCCGTTTGTTTGTCCTTGTTAGATTCCAAGGCCGTTGCCTTTTCGGGACGTCTGCAAGCCCTATTAATCGGCCGAACGGCAGACGTCAGAGGCACTTGGCCCATATTTCTGCGTCCAAACCCTCGCGACTCCCTCTTGCTACGGTCCAGTCGCTACGATTTTTTATGAGAACGACATCCTAAATGTTCTACAAGGCGATAGTGAAGGGGAAGAAGCCCTTGCAGGCTGCCTCTCATGTCATCCAGTCCACCACCAGTGCCGCAGCCAATACGTCCTCCGCCATCTTCTCCCGCGTTTTCGTAAAGCGCAGGATCAGCCTTTCCGGCACCGTACGCTCCATCAAGGGCAGCGCCTTCAGGAGGTCCCTGGTGACGTCTACGAGAAATGCGGTCCCACCCGAGTCGTCGCAGCAAGTGCCCGGCACGTCCGCTGCACCCATCTACAGTGCGCTCCGCTCCATAGACGCTCGCATGGCGCTTCCCGTCTGACCCCCGCTTTCTGCAGAGCAATTCGTGTCGGCATGGACCCGCACGCCGACGAAGTGGTACCCCTTGCCTCTGGCCGTCGGCGCGCTCCTCCTCGTCATGATGCAGTACCGCAAGCAGGCGGCGCGTGCCGAGCGGGAGGTGGACGTCGATGAAGACGGCCACGAGGTCATCAAGCTGAAAGGTCCTTGGCATGTGAGCACCAGAGTCCTCCGATGCCGGGCCGCTTTTGCTCATCCGACTGTGGACAGGTTCACGTCCTGGGTGCGCTCCCGCTGCGCAACATGTCTCGCGTCTGGGGCTACCTCAATTCGTTCGAGCTCCCCGTCTGGGTACGCCCGTACGGCTTCCGGTTATATGCGTACATGTTTGGCTGCAACCTGGATGAGATCGAGCCCAGCGACTTGACGCACTATGCTAGCTTGGGAGAGTTCTTCTATCGGAAGCTCAAACCTGGCGTCCGGCCCGTGGACAACGCTGTCCTGGTGAGTCGTGCCGGATACTACCTCACTCCGTGCGGTCCTTTGAACCGCTGTATCAGGTCAGTCCTGCAGACGGCACCATACTCCACCTGGGCACCATAGACGGTCTTCGCGTAGAACAGGTCAAGGGCATAACATACTCGCTGGACGCGCTGCTGGGCGTAGAAACGTCCCGGCCAGGTACGCCCACATCGCCGACCTCCACCATCCTCGAATTCCCGCGCCGCGACATGGCCCATGTGGACGACCACGAATTCGCCAACGTCAACGGCATAGAATACAGTCTAGAAAAGCTCCTTGGATCCCCCGGCTCGGACACCCCAGGTTCGGCATCGCCGCCTTCAGAGCGGTCTGGCTCTGAGTCTGATGACAGCACGGTTGTCCCGCGGAAGCACGGTGCCCAGATCGACGCATCGGTCGAGCAGGAAGGTTCGTTGCAGGAGACGCTCGCCCACGACGCTTCGGTGGCGCGGGAGATGGGCATGCGGCCCTCTCTCGTGGAACGCAAGCGGAGTACGTCTGGTACGAGCGTCAAGCCTGGAAATGCTCTCTATTTCGCCGTCATATACCTTGCCCCCGGTGACTACCATCGCTTCCACAGCCCCACGGCGTGGGTCGTCGAAAAACGCAGGCACTTTGTTGGTCAGTGATTGATTTTCGTGTGATACGCTTCTTCTCTTATGCTCATCCTAACAGGCGAACTGTTCTCGGTCTCCCCGTATATGGCCAAACGGCTGCAAAACCTCTTTGTGCTCAACGAAAGGGTCGCAATGCTCGGTAGATGGCGATACGGCTTCTTCAGTATGATACCAGTCGGTGCAACGAACGTCGGCAGCATCAAAATTAACTTCGATAACGTACGAATACCCATAACTCTCTTAGTTTTACTGCTCATGAACTCATGCAGGCCCTCCGCACGAATGTCCGTGGCCGGCCACCCCCGCCGGGCACATACACCGAAGCCGTCTACTCTGCTGCATCACCCCTTCTGAACGGCCAGCCCCTCACCGCCGCTCAAGAGATGGGCGGGTTCTGTCTCGGGAGCACGATCGTCCTGGTCTTCGAAGCGCCGAAGACGTTCGAGTTCGCCGTCAAGCCTGGGCAGAAGGTCAAGGTCGGCAACCGGCTTGGCGACGTCCCCGGGGCCGTCACGACGGTCGGGAAGGAGATGCCGGTGAAAGCGAAGACGGAGTGAGCACTCGCGCTCGCGCGATGGTTTTTAGGTATATACAGACTCGGCATCTACGAGTACGAGTTTGCTTCGAGTGTCCATACCCACATTGCATATCATGTATTCCAAATCACAAATTTTTTTCAGTCAACTCCAATTCTTAAGTGCTCATCCAAGTATCATTGCTGTAAAGGAGGGGGGACAGATGTATTAGTACAGCACATGTCACACGATGAGCAATAGTAGGCGATGTGAAAAGGACGCGCGCTGTGCAGCATCGGAATGGCACCACGCACGCCATTTGGCCCCAACATGACAGGATCGCCATCTGTCAAGTTTGGGTTAGGCAGCCGGAAGCAATCCAAAAATACTCCTTTCCTGGTATCGGACGACGACTGGCCGATCAGCCGCAAATGTACAAGTCCTGTGTTATGAACTTCTGTCAGCTTCGATCTGCAGAGCTCAGCATGAGAGGCAAGTAGAAGCTGATCGAGAATATGCAGAGCCACGACGGACGGTGATGAACACAAACAGTACCACACAGCATTAATACCGCGTATGGTACACGTGACCGCGTCCATCTCCAACTTGCATCCACTGTCACGACGACTGGCAACGGATTTGGCAGACAGTGTGAACTCGTAGGTGCAGTTTGCTTCCTCCGACGGGCTGCTATCCCCGTGGTGACATTAGCCTCTCAGCGTACCAGAAGGCGTGAGCTCTCCTGTACGGCCGAAGCGTCCGTTTGAAATGTATTGTTGGCGAGAAGCGCTGACAGCAGACTCGTACTGATCAAGTAGGGCGTTAAAGCAAGATACGCCACGAACAGATAAGGAACGTTCCCTGCATGCCTTGATACAGTTAGTGGCAATGGTTTATCCGAACAGCACGGCAGGTGGGAATATCCGAGCGGGCGGCTCCACCAACCACGCAACCCAACTGCCAACAAGATGTGCGTGCCAGTGGATATATGAGACGTGGAGCGACACGCAAAAGAAACGCAGGACAGGGGTGTCAACGTGTTTCATGAGAGCTGACCAAACTTATGTAAGTACAAGCAATGGCCATTTGCGCGCACTTGTGTGCGAAAGACTTCTGGCATATCCCGAAACTAGTTTCCGTTCACTTGGGATTCCAGGTAAGACATCGGCTCCACTGATAGAATTCATTCGGAACACCAGCTCGAGGACAGACAAACCTCATAAGGTATGCGCTTAGCATACTGGTCCGGTGACTGAATGCTGTTCTACTCACACGTACTGCCATTCACAGCCCGGGACCTTGGACCCCAAATTTCACGCTGTGGTTTATTTAATCAATGCTAAGGGACTACAGCACTCAGTCAACCCACACTGCCACTGCTCATCCAAACCCATAGCACCTGCCTGACTAACGCCTACCACTACAGCAGGTGATATTCTAAGTCGGTTCTGGCACGTTAAATCCCTCGGTCCACCGTGCTGGGATCACCAGGCAGTAATAAATGCCAAACTATGATTGAGCGAGAAGCGGAAATGCAGCCCATTCGAGCTTCCCCCGCAAAGCAACGCCATCAACTTTCGTCCTCAGCAGAGTGAATCACGACCCTCGGAACGCAGCAGTCCACGTTCGTTGTTCGACGTGTAATGCAATTGTACACCATCCATGTTCATGGTAAGTGATGCGCTCGCACTAGCTGAGTTGTAGGTTAGTTTATGTATTTGCAGGGCTGCAGATGCAAAGTGGGGCGCCGACATTCTTCGAAAGCTATTAGCAGGCCCATAGGAACGAGAAATGTCACCCATGTGCTTTCGGGTATCCTGTCGTAATGCCACCAAATAATCATGTAACGTGCTAATTTCTCCCCGCTCGAAAGGGCCAAACAGACATAAGAATGGAATATCCTATCTCAATGCCTCGAATCCTCCAGTACGTTTTCATCAGAATCGACAGCAAACGCATTGCGAAGTCGACACACGGCATATTGGTTGAGGTCTATTGTCAAATTTTTGGTCTTGTTGCCGACAAGTATGACATGGTCTGGCTGTTGGTAAGTGCCCGCTTTCAGTGGTTTTGTATCTTACCTTTTGGCTCTTCCCTTGACGGCAGAGATTCCACGGCGGTCCTGGCACCTCACATTAGCGATCACCGATGTTGATAGATACAACCTTGTTGGCAGGCTGGATATGGCACATGGCCGGGGCATCTAGCGCGTTCATTTGTCTGTCGCACGGAAGACATCAGAAACGACCGGGAATGATATAACCCCGCAGGATTGCCCTGCGTTACCATCCCGTTTGCATTCTCATTCCATGAAGAACGCGTGGGGTCCGTGCTATATTCTTGTATGCCAGACAGCTCCAGACCAGGAAGTGAACAGAAAGAATTTCGTAGGATGACTAACAAACAATTTGCTAATGCACGGCTTCGTCAGCCACCAACCTGCTTGCGTCGACAGCGACCGACCTCCGACTTCTTAGTCATCCTCACCTCGGGCCCTGAACATTGGTACAGCCCATACCTGGCTACAGCAAGTACCCTAGTCTCTATGCTTAGACTAGCACGGATGCCAACTCCACTACCTCATCACCCCACAGAAAGAGGCCCCTGAGAAGCCCTTGACAGCACCCTTGACATTTCCTCAACACTCGCTAGCATCCCAACACTGATGAGACATTACTTGGGGGTGCAAGTATTGGAGCATATGTGGTAAGCATACAGTCTTCCCTGTTTGCTCACTGGTCACTTTGAATGCCCTCAGAGGCTTAGATCTACATGAAGGTCAGCTCTGGTGAGCTAGTTACCCTTCTATTCCACCATTTCACTCCAGAGAAGTCAAACCTATCTGAGAATGACCTTGGTGAGTGTGAGAGCCTACTACAGTTGTGAGACAATTGCATCATTGTCTGTTGCCTCCACAGACATAGCTTACCTTGAGTGATTTGCTTTGGTCATGACTCAGTCACTCCTCTGTCAGACATGCTGATAATTTATGCATATTGTCCTCAGCCCAAAATCATACTTTGCATCTCAAGTCATTTCTGCACCCTTGAAACAATTTTGCCCCTCATGTGTCTACTGTAATATTGAAATGAACCAGGAAACCACAGGAGCTTCAGTCCCATTGACCATGACAACTCCAGGTGTCTTGGGAGATTTGAGATTGAAACCACCAATGAGATGTATTGGTTTGTGTAGATGAATGAGAGGATTATGATGAACTTACTCAAGAGTCAACTAATAGTTATATCATGCATCTCAGTGTATATATGACAGTGAGGAATCTACCAACATTGTTTGCAAAGCTAACATGCACTTTGTTTTTAACTGAAATAAACTATTTGCTGACATCCACAGCACAATGAGTAAAACAAAAGTTGACATTGGAACCGACAGTCAAATGATGGACATAACATAGAAGTTAATCCCATTGGAGTGTTCAGCATAAACAATAAAATTAACCGAACATACTATTATTCTAGTAACTTCAACATCCTGACCCCAATGTAAATAATTACAAACTTTGCTATTATGATTCATCCAACAATTAAAAAAAACCAAGTAGACAAGCAATAATCTATTTCTCAACCGTTTATGATAGTAAAGAAGTACCCCTTAATGCATTCCATTTGCTGAGTCCCATCCATTACCAAGTGGTAGTGGGATAATGGCTCAACAAAAAGAAGCACAAGAAGGGAAAAGAGATCCCCCGACGACACAAGCCAGTAGTGCAGTAGCAAGGTCATCATGCCCCCGGAGTTGCAAGCAGAGCTCGCGGGGGACAAGGGCGGCAAAAATTTGATAACCAAAAAATGAGGGCGGTGCCCTCATAATAGTGGTTAAACTATTA